>CAJDYZ010009624.1:63105-76139 GCA_903986555.1 Heterotrigona itama | reverse complement strand
ATATATATATATTTTTATATAAATAAATCATTTATTAATAAATGATTTATTTATTAATCATTTATTTATCATATATTTAATTTATCATTTATATTATTATATCTTCGTCTTTGCGTTTCTACTTAGTAGGCTTTACTTTTGAAAAGAGGTTAGTCACGCGAGGAAATTAGAAATCTTGGATTGCAAACGTTTGGAAATGATGGCCCAGTCATGCTAATATTACGTCGAAATCAGTGCAGCGATATATTTCTGATAATTTTAGTACACTGTAAAGGAAATTTTCGATTTCGAACTTGGTCATTCTCAGCTGTGTTTCAGATTTCAACGACGTCCTTCATTTTATCTATTACAATTGATCCAGCTACACCTTCGACTAAAACAAATGTCCTGTTCCTTAAAACGAAACGTTTCAATTATAAATTGTAATATCATACGATTTTACAAATGATGGATAAAAATACACTTATCTGACTAATAACACAAATAAACTGTGAACGTATAGCCTTCACTGTAATGTTCAAAAACTTAAAAAAAAAAAACAGTTTTAATAAAGACAGCAACATTGAATTAAATTTGTATCTGAATGGTAACGTCAAATATTTTTAAAAATTTCTTATACTTTGTATAACTCATGATATTTAAGGTTGCTCGTACTTAGAGTTCATGGCATCATTTACATCTGATACATAATTAAAATATGTGCTCGAGTCTAGAGTGTAAATAATATTGCTGAAGGACCAACGAACTCTCTTGTTGGTTAGGTTTCGTAAAGGTAAAATTTTCTTCCAAGAGCTTGCTTGGACGAGTTTCTAAGACTAATAATCGTTCGTCTCGAGTCTCCTTCGACCTAGTTTCTCATCGCGGGAATAGCTAAGCACATCCGCGATTATCTTATTGCAACGCGTTTCTGGGAGGGTCGCCGTGGTGAAATAACCGCGAGAAATAGCTGCTACACGACCATCCGGCCTCGACAATTCACCACTTTCAGTGGTTATGCAACATTTCACCGATCCTAATTAATTTCCACTTCTCGTTAATTTAAGAACAAACGTATTTAAATCAAGCATATATGGATTAATTTGATTAATAACAATCAATATATCTGTGTAGCAATCAATTGCAATTGTATCTGTTGATTATAGTTATAGTTACATTGAAAATGAAAAAGAGACTTTCTTGTTTCTATAACTCATAATAATTATTACAGTTATACGCGTTCTTGATTCTTGGCAAGTATTAAACGAATTAAAATGAACAAAAGTAAAATGTCTTATGACGCACAACTGATACGTTTTTCTTAACCAACATGATTCATATATTCGCACACTGAGTACCAAGAGAAAAATAAACTTTCATCTCAAATTATCTTTCATTTCGTTGTACACTATTTTCTACTCGATTCAACAAACGTTCTCCTCCTTGTTGTTCTTCCGCATTGTCCTATTTTTTATTATTTTCGTGGTTTACATCTGCAATGCATGAACGTTCTCCATTTTCGTGTTAGGTTAGGTCTGTCTGCGCAGACAGATGTCTAAGTCACGTATTTATTTATTGTTTATCAGTGAATAATCGTGCAGCGTGAAATACCAAAAGCTCGCGAACAATTACAAGTACATAGTGTCTTCTGAAAATAGATCTGCAAGCTCGGCGACTGATCGTTAGTAGAGAACGAACCTTGGATACATGACGTAAACGTTTCACGAAAACACACATGTGCGTATGTTGTATCTTACAACTTTCCCATGAAATTTCATTTCAATTGCATATATACTTTCTTTTTTTTTTCGTTACTTCCGTATTGTGTCGCAATATGCATTCAGACTTTCTTCAAACACAGCTTTCAGCTTCCTGTTTCACCATTTTTTTTTTTTTTCATAAATAACTCCTTGCTTAATAACATATTAACTGTTTCAGTGTTAATCTCACGCCTTACAGGATAATATAAATGTAATTCCACTGAAACATAATTGGTAGTCATAATTCGTGAGAAGAAGAAAGTGTTATGAGTAGATAGTAAAAATAACAAAGAAAATAAACAAGAAGCAACAGGAGTGGAAATTCGAAAGCGACATAACAATGTTGTCCACAAATGTGTTCCTCTCCAACATTCGGCATCCCAAACTTAGAGTAAAATAAGATCACACGAAGCATACAAATCTAACAGTCCCAATGACGAATACGCCTGTGCCAAGTTACCTTTGCCCTACGATTTGTTTCATTTCTCTAATTGTCCTTCTTTAAATTGCCTCAATTCCTAAGACTGCGTGGCACAGTTTAATCCCTAAGAAGAGACATTGTAACTTGGATATATAACAAATACAATTTGTGATAATAAGAGACTATCCTAAGACGACTAACAAAATTTGTAAGTTTCAATATACTAATATAGTATTGAAAATACTCAGAATTCTATAATTCCCTGAAATTCATGAGCAAGATATTAATTGTAGGAAATATTTTGATAACTGTCAATTCCTGAGGATAATATTCTATAATTCAGTAAAGAATCATTGACACTAAGTTATACATCAACGTTGTTAAATTATTCAATTGTTTCATCCGATTGGACTTCCAAACGACAGAGAAGTAAATTTGGTGTATAGTGTTTTTGTTATTCGTGATTTAAAAATATCCAATTGTTGCTGTTTATTATTCGCACTAGAGGAAGATGCAGGAATGTATGTACCTTTAAATAACATGTAACCGCGGCCTAGGTGGCACGAACTGGGCCAGTAATTCATATTTCTCTTCGTAATAATTATTTATCATTTTGTTATATTCCGATGTCAAAACACTGCGCATCACACGTATCTAAGAGATAGTTTTATTTTAATTTACCGATGACGAGCCTAGACATCATAGAGGCAATACCCTTCGTAAGATCATAAATGTATAATTCGACGGTTGTCTTCATGTCTTCCACATCCATCTTGTCGAAACTGTAACACAAAGCAAAAGTGTACATTTACGATAAATGAAACTTCATTAAAAGGAAAATAACTAATAAATAATTCTAATATCTGTAAGTAAATAAAAAAGAAAGTGCAAATTCTTTGTTCAACTTTATTTTTTCTTCATATTTATACATCTTCCTTTTAAAAAAAAAAAAAAAAGAATAGTGCGCGAATGTTCAAATGATCAATCAAATCGAAATTATTAAATCAAATTAAATATTTAAAATATTTTAATAGTATCTATTAATTACGTGAAACTCGAGGCAAAGAAGCAAAGTTAATGAAAAAAAATTGTTTCGTAGATCCATCAACTGGTGCATATTTCCCACGTAAACTTTCGTATTATTATATTTTATCGTATCGTTTGCAAGATCGAGAATGTGCTACGACATCAAACAAGGGAAAGTCGAATATACCGTTGCGATTGGTTAGCACGAGATCACCGGCCAATCAAAAAACAACGTGATTTAAATCGATCCTTCAACTTTCGTCACGGTCCAGAGTGAAAACATTCGTTGAACATTGAATATTACATTGATTCTATTTTACACGTTGTGGAGAATCTTCCTTCCTCCTTATACACAACCTCATATATGTAACAAATAGAAGACATAATTATACCGGTTGCTTCGCAGAACTGAACTCATTTGCTTCGACAAGACGTTGGAACTTGTTTCGCAGCTGACACTTTTCTCATCCCGCATCAGATGGAGCGCAAAGTTTAATTCACACCTACACTACCGGCTAAAAATATTGGACCACCTGATCTTATTGTTATTTTTCACGGTATAATAAGATTCGTATAAATAATTCCTGTTTAAGATCGCGATGAGCGATCAGTAAAATTATAAAAATAGAAAGATCTCAGTCGTGTGATTTTTACGCTTGATGGTGACATGTAATAGATTCGATACATCACATCATCTCGTAAGATGAATCAGCAATATACGACTGACCACGTAAATGTATGAGCACGTTCAAACACTTGGTTGCATGGCTTTTACGAACACGGTATTTCCCCGTGCAACAAAACACTGTCGAAAGTTTGATACCAATCAATTGCTTGCATTTATATCACTTGAAATCCCTTGTACATCTCTATGCTATATGTTATACCAAAACAACATAAATGCAGCTAAAATAAAACAAGCTTAAAAAACATCTAGATGAGATCTAGTCACGAATTATAGGAATAATTAGTAAGCGAGTATAAAAACTAGGAAGTGATCAAAATACCTCTTACCTATCTTCGTGTTTTCATTGACGATTTACTAACAGGTGGATAGATTATTAGGATAATAGAGAGGCAATTGCGAATTGAAAGAATGAAAGGTAAAATCACTTGGCTCTGGTGTGTCAAAATGATCCGGTGGAAATTGGTATTGGATAATGATACAGCACGAAGATGTACACCTACTGCTTGATAGCTACTGGCTAGCAAATGCAACTGATCGCGCCCAAATGTTCGCCAGAATCAGGGACCAGTGTAGAGACACGGCGCGGTAGTCGTACTTCAGGAAGAAACGGTAAAGAGGTAAGAGGATTGATGCCGAAGGCAGCGCCTGCCTACCGGCATCACGGCCAGTAACATAATGAATGTGTGAGCTGTAAGTCACATTTTTGGAAGAATTCCTAAGAAATGTATTTTTCTTTTTTTTTTTTTTTTTTTTTGAATAGCGCGACATCTTTACTTTTCTACGACGACTGGTCTTCCAACGCTTCCAACGCTTCCAACGCCCAAAAAAGAAAAAACTATTAAAACACTTTCTTAACGCAGAACAACATTGATTTAAAAAGTTAACTGATTTTATGTTTCTGTACAATTTAACAAATTGTTATGTATATAAATATTTTTAGATTATAGTAAAAATTATTATTGATTTTCGAATGCAAGAAAGGTTAATTTGGTTACCATAACCTAACATTTGAATAATATAACCTAATATAACCTATACTTGATCAAGAGTTTGTTTATTAGTTTGAAATAAAATGTGAAAGATGAAATCTTGGTTTTGTTGTAAGATATTGTAATATATACTATTTTATTTTGTGAAAAAGTAAATAAACACAATATATCGACGTTACATATTTGTTTCATTAATCATAAGCATATAAATTCCAGAAAATTTAATCTAAACATTTGTTTGTTACTTTTTGACCTTTCAAAATGAAAGAATGATAAATTTAAAGATCAAAGTGCATATTAAATGAAACTGACGACATCAAAAAAAGAAATTCTTCAGAAAATATATAAATATCTGTTTCATTAGTCAAAAATGTTTCTAATCCTGTAGATAATCGTATCACCTTGCCGCTTCATATTTCACAATCCATAACCAACGATCAATGAATTAATCGTCTTTATATATTTTTGTAATAATTATTATAAAATCGAAGCATAGATGAAATAGCAATCTGTATTTTATTTATAACCAAAGACGATCACCTGGTAATTGGTAACTACCGCCATCGTGGCCATGACCAGATACCAATTTATGATCAGTTCAACAACCTGCGTCGCTGTTCTACGATTCTTTGTAATTCAGCCATTTAAAATAAAATAGCACAAATATACATCATATATTCCTCGCAATGTCACTTATGTTACATGTTGCTCCTTGACATTCAAAAAGAATTCGTGTAAGTGAAAGTGTCGGGAAAATAAATGCAAGGAGGGCCAATACTACAACGCGAAACACAGTTTCGAATATCGGGGGAAGACATTACTCAGCAAATACGGGGTGACTCAAAAAACATAGGAGACGCGTTCGTTTTTTTTTTTTTTTCGAATTACGAAGTCGCAATTACAGAAAAGGAAGGGAAAAATAAACGAGGAGAGTAGAATAGGACTGCAACATTCAATTGCCAAACTCGTCTCTGCACGGATTGAAAAGTTAACAACTGACATTGTTCCTGTGTTCGTTCGTGTGGGGAAAATAGAATACATACAACATACAACATCGAAAAGCGCGTAATAATATTATTTTTTTAGACAGAAACTCACCTAATTTGTACTCGAGGTCGCGTGCTTGTTAATCTATCGTTCGCAAACGTCGAAAAAAGCAGTGTGCAGTCATTCAAGTTGTGAAATTCTACTGGTGAGCAAATGATCAAACATACAGTTTTCTCATCGACGTAACTCGTAAATTTCACACATCGTGTTTAGTCGTGTGTTAGAAAATTTTAAAGTAGGAAACAACCAATATGATAACGAAAGTGTTGAAAAAAAAACACGATATTTTACAATATTTTATTGATATTTGCAAAATCATGCAAAGAGGTTAGGATACTAGATGTTGACTCAACAATTTTCTTCCACTTACTAGGGACTTTAGCAATACTGTGTTACGAGCAAGCAAGTTAAACGCGGATTGAACAGCTGATGCTTCGTTGAGACCGGCGAAATGTCAAAGTCTAGGCAAATTGTAAGTTACCTACTGTTAAACGATTAACCTCAATTAATTAATCTGTATAGGCCTCACGATTGAAATATAATCACGTTTCATTAAAAAAAATAGATCGTTCATTTCAGAAATCCGGAAAATTTTACAATTCATGCAGTGGCTTGTAACTTACTAAAAATTTCCAAATAAAAATCCAATTGAATCTTTTGTTTTTCCTTTATAGTTTTTTAAAATCAAAATTAAATAACATAGATACAGTATTGGAAATTTAAATTGACAGATACCTCTGTAATAAACATTGCTCTAATATTTATATTTAATTTGTATTTAATTTTTTGTTTAAGTCTTTTATACATGTTTATAAAAGAATTGTAAACATATTGCGATAATATATCCACACAATATTATATTTATATTTGTTTATATGATATTATGTTTCTGTTGTAAATAAAATTTAATATACTTCAATTTCTGTTTAACAAATAAATATTATTAGAAGAAATATTAATACTTTTATTTAGTTACTAATACATAATAATTTTTTAATTTCTAAAATATATATATATATATTTATGAATCTTTGATTGTAGATATTTGTTTGTTTATAGACTTTACGTGTGCAATGTTCAGAAGGAACAAAGCGTATAGATGTAAATTTGTCTGACACAATTTCTCAACTTTATGATAAGGTTTGTACATTGATTTTTGTGAAACAATAATTTATAATTATGTAAACATTTACTTATTTTTTTTTAAATTATAGGTTTCTAAAACCTTTGAATTGAATACTAATGGATTTGGACTCTATAAGGAACGGAATCATAAAAATGAACTTCCATTTTCTCATAATAAAACAGTTTCAGGAGTACGCCTTTCTCATGGAGATATGTTGTATCTGGCTCCTCAGAGTAGTACACAGTTGTGGAGTATTCCTTCAACTAGTACTGCCACCATTGATATTTCTCAAGGTTTTTATATTTTTTTATTTCATTTCCTTTGTTACTTTAATTTAATGTCATATCCTCGTTTAATGCTAGAACCAAGACCAATGGATGAAACAGAAACCATCAGTCATACTATCAATGCTGTTTCAAATGCAATGGAAGATGTTGATGAACAATTATGGAAAGTTGATGGTAAAATACAAAGAAAACGCGATGAAAAACTGTAAGTGGATATAAGTGTAAATAAGTTTTTTTTAAATATAGAATATATTATACATGGCATAATTTATCAAATAGATGTAGACATGGTGCAAATGGATGCTGTGTTCATTGTACTCCTCTAGAACCTTTTGATGAAACTTATCTTAAGGAACAAAATATAAAACACTTGTCTTTTCATTCGTATCTCAGGAAACTCACTGCTGGTGTTGATAGGTATGTTAAACTCTATCGTGTGTAATACATTCCATGTACAACTTTTAAATATTTTATAGAGGGAAGTTTATACAATTAGATGACATAAACTGCTGTATAAAGACTGGTTGTAAAGATCATCCACCTTGGCCTCGAGGCATATGTAGCAAGTGCCAACCAAGTTCTATCACTCTGAATCGTCAAACTTATCGTCACGTAGATAATGTTATGTTTGAAAATCCAAGTTTAGTTGAACGTTTTCTAAATTATTGGCGTAGCACCGGTCATCAACGTATTGGATTTTTATATGGAAGATACGAAATACATACAGATGTACCATTAGGAATTAGGGCTGTTGTTGCAGCTATTTATGAGCCACCACAGGTATTTCAGTAGAAATAAGTAATATTAAAATGATCGATCTATAAATATTATAGATGTAATCTACAACGTAATCATAATTATTCTAGGAAAGTACAAAAAATTCTATACGACTTTTACCAGATGAAAAAGAAGCGGTAGTCGATGAATTGGCTCATTTACTTAATTTAAAAAGAATTGGATGGATTTTTACTGATCTTATAGCTGATATCAAGAAAGGAACGGTAAATTTATCTACAACTAATTTGTTTTTATTTCTTGTAAGACAAAGTTCTTAATTAATAGCATTAGTCTAATTTATGCAGGTAAAACACGTTCGAAATATAGAAAGTCACTTTTTGTCTGCTCAAGAGTGTATTATGGCTGGATATTTTCAAAACAAATATCCAAATCCTTGTCGTTTTTCTCCTAATAATTATTTTGGTTCAAAGTTTGTTACTGTTTGTGTTACTGGTAAGTCACTTACATCACATTATAATCAAACTATTTTGTTCCGACATATTTTGTACATATATGAAAAGATACAGATTTACTTATGAAATTGTACATATTGATTATAGGTGATGAAAAAAATCAAATTCATATGGAGGGTTATCAAGTGTCCAATCAATGCATGGCCTTGGTTCGAGATAGCTGCCTGGTTCCTACAAAAGATGCTCCAGAATTGGGCTATGTAATTGAGTCAACAGACAAACAGTATGTTCCAGATGTCTTCTACAAGGTGAGTACATTTTATTTGAACATACTCGATTAATTCTTTTTTTTTTTGCTTGAAATTAAAATGGCAATGTAGTTTTAAAATTGATTACGAATGTGCATATTGTGATGAAAATATGACATTGCTGAATTATGTCTTACATGCTAATAGTATTAAGGAAGGTAAAGGTATGCATAAAGTATACACGAATGAAAGAGAAACAGTTTATAACTCAAAATTGATTGATTAAAAATACATTTAAATCGGACAACGAACTTCATTTCGTACATGTATAATGAAATAACAAAACTGTTTAAGCAAGTGCACTACGGATATGCATTTCCGTAGGCATTGAACAAAATGATCTCAATTTTTGTATGTAATGATGATTACGCCTTAACTTAAAATGAGGAACAGAAAAAGAAAAGGAGACGGGAAAGTGAGAGAAAAAAAAAAAAAGTAATAGAAAGAAAAAACGAGAGAAAAACTTATCGAAAAATTATAGCCGCTCAACCGTTTAATTCGAACGCGAGGGGCAAGGTAAATCGTCGGTTGTTAGAATCGATATTACAAGCTATGCGTTGTTACCTCATCACGTTCATAAAAATATATGTAGTATATATATTTATATATATATATACGCGCGCGCGTGGATATTTTGTGTATACAGGTGGGCTTCTAGCTTCACTCGCTTCGGTAAACACATGAATTTATACGCATCTAGATTTAAAAGTGTCGACTGACGTTTTCCGGTTTTTTTTTTTTGCTTCTTTTTTTTTCACAACGACCGAAACGAGAGAAATTTATTCGAGCTCGACCACCCTTCGATCGTCGTATTTTACGCAGTGTTATTTAATTCTAACGGCGATTCTTACATTCATCGCGGTGCAACGATTTTCTTTTTTTTCTTCTTCTTCTTCTTCATTTCATTGCGAGACGCGATGAATTAGCTAATTAACAAGTGTTAAAACTTTCAAGTTCAACATCGAATGAGGCTTTCTTCGAAAAAGGCATCCGCGACGTCGAGGGCGTGCAATTTCCTACAATACGTGAGTGCGCTTTTTGTTTCTACGCGCCGATTTACAGAACACTTTTTTTTCTTTTTTCTCTTTTACGACGCGTTTCTTCCGCACACGGGTACATGACAATATGATACATAACGATGGGATTTTTTTTTTTCTTTACGAGGATTCAGACGAGTAGTATAACGCATTACATTATCGTAGTACTTCGATATACAGCATCGAGGAATGATTCGTTTATAATATATATTCGCTCATTTCGTTCGTTTTTTTTTTTTTCTTTTTCTCTGATCAGACGACGAGGCTTACAATCTACATAGTAGTAGTTAGGCCTTGCATACATTTTCATGTTGAGATCTAATCTTAAATACAGTTAATTTACGACGGTCTGCTAGACCACGGCAAAGAGCAAAAAGGGAGTAGTAGTATCTTTGAGTCATCCGATAGGAACCGCAATTTTCCTCGACTCGTTTCATCGCGCAGTTACTTATTCCCTTTTAACTCCTTTTATTTTTTTTTTTTTTTTCCTCTGAAAAAAGAAACGGAACGATACATGGATCATTAACCGGACGAAGTAAAATTGGCCCTTTTGCGCACCGACGTTTTTTTTATCGTTCGGTTAATGTTCTAAACGACCTGCGTATAATGGAATCACGACTTTTTGACTTTTTACGAAGTCACGTATTTCGATTACAAAAAAAAAAAAAAAAGTTCTCGCCTGTACGTTTGTTTGTTTCTTTTCTTGTTTGTTTGTTTGTTTTTTTTTTACAAATATATGAACATATGTGTATACACATACAAGTTTGCCCCCCCCCCATTCTCTCCGTACGTATTCCTCATTCTATACAATTGTTTTTTCTTTCTTCTTTTTGTTCTCTACTACCCTAAATGACCTAAAACGTTAGCAACGCCCGCAGGGCGCGATGCCGTTTCTCATTCGACGGCATTTCTCTTAAACCCCCGAGGTGCGATACACCTTCTATTATCAACTATACATAGCAATACGCCAATAGCCAAAATAAACGTCGAACCTCTTCTAAAACAAACGTCGTACAGCTAGAAGTCGTATCGATATCACGATCGATCTTGAGGTACGTATTATCGATCATCGTCGTTATTGTAGATGCAGAATCTTATTGATTCCCAATCAATAGCAAAATATGGATTTTTATTTCTTCTTTCTTCTCTTATGCGTCCACGTTTTAAAAATAGATTCAATATCTTTTAGAATTCTATTGTTAATAGTTTAATTAAATTGTGTGACTCATGGAGCTATTATTATAGTCGCGACGGTGTCTCTCAACATTTAATATCATTTATCATCCGATATTATAGTGTACGTGATTCTTTCTGTTTCGTTTGTTTAATTAAACATTCCCCCATTCGAACATGTCAGAGATACCGTTGCGAATTCGTAAAACCCTTTTTCTGTCTTTCTTTTTTTTTTCTTTTTCTTTTTCTTTTTTTCGTTTTCCAGTTATCTAGAGCGGGAGAACGCAAAGTATACGGGTAGTACTTGAGATACCCTTCGGTATATACTAACCGTAGTAATGTTACCGTTACAATTTGCCACACTTGGTGATTAGAATATTCTTCGTAGGCTTGCCCGTTTGATCGCCGAACGTCGATATCTTCTCGACTAATTCCAATCCCTCGACGACGTGGCCAAATATTCCTGTGAATCCGCGCATCTCTTGCAATATTATACGAAACTGTGAGCCGACCATACCGAGGTTATCGTGTCGCTTCTGCGTTCTCCGCATTCCCACTGCTCCTCTCACTGCAGGGAATTTCGTGTCGTCCGGCATAAAGTACCCGTCCTCGAATATGCTTCTTCCACCGCGGCCATTGTTCAACTCGAAATCACCGGTGATGACGGATTCACCCTCCCAGCACTGAAAAATCGTGCAACCCTTGTAGCCAACTCCGACCTCGCCGGTCGCCAGGACACTGAAATTCTTAGCCATTTTCGGCGCTGCGTCCGGCCTCACTTCTATCACTATACGGCCATGCGGAGATCCATTCACTTCGATGTTGAAATAATATAGAGGATAAGGGTTCGAAGGCCCTCGAAGGGATGCTGCTATTCCGCTGGACGGCGGTTGAGAGGATGAGTGGACGGTAACCAAACTCCCGCCGCCAGTACCGACTGCTTCCGGTATAAATGTCGATTGTTGCTGTGGATGTAGCATCGCGTTCGGAGGCGCGGGCGGAACGGGTTTAACGGACGGCGAACCAGGCGGGATGAGAAGTTGCTGCGGGGTTGTCGGCGGCGGTGGACCTTGGTGTACATGAACGGAGCCCGGTGGAGCTGGTTGCGGCTGCATCATGCTCGAATGATACTCTATAGAGCCGTTTTGCATGTGTTGCTTACTAACTACGTGTCTCGAATATAGCTGCGACATGCAATAATTCGCGAGGAACAGTATCGGATTTTGTGAAGCCGCCAAGTGATTTGGTAATCTGCCGCCATTACTGGTTCCTTGAGAAACAATCGGCTCTCCCGTGTGAATCCCAGCTAACGCTTGTTTCAACAACGCGAAATCAAACACCACTCCCGAGTTACCAATCAAGTCGTCGAGTTGGCACTGCAACATCATCTCTTGATACTTCGATTGCAATCTCTGTTTCTCTAGTATCAGCTGCGAATGTAAATTGTACACGTCGCTAGGGCTCTCGATCATTTGCAGACTAGCCTTTGCTTTCCCAAGTGTTTCCCGCGCGTCCGTTATCTCAGGGAAATGACTCCAGCCGTTCTGAAGATCAGTCTCCACGTGTGTTTTCAACGTTACACAAGCTTCTAGCACTTTTATTAAGAATTCTCGTTGTTGCATAGCCAGTCTTTGAATCTCGGTCGATAGCTTCCCCATAGCAACTAATTCCAATTGAACCTACAAAACACATCAACGCATCATGCATCTTCCTTCCAGTCGAATATTTTTACCCCCTGGCTATCCATATCTCTTTCACAGATGCAAAACTGTATATATATACATACACACACACACCTATATACACATATATATACACATACATATACATATATATACACATATATATGTATATAAATATCGATCGCACAAATGTATCAGCAAATATATATATACATATATATATGTATATATATGTGTATATATATATCGATAGCACAAATGTACCAGCATATATATATATACATATATATACATACATATATGTGTATATATATATATCGATCG
>CAJDYZ010009624.1:44854-62994 GCA_903986555.1 Heterotrigona itama | reverse complement strand
ATATATATACATACATATATATGTATATATGTATATATATATATATCGATCGCACAAATGTACCAGCAAATAAAATTCATTTTGAAACTTACGTCGGAGATGAGTTGTTCTTTGGCATCAGTTTGCGATTTAATTTGGTGACCTGGGTGTTCCTGTGGAGTGGCACATGCTCTACAAAGTGCCGTGCAACATGTCGCACACCACAATGCCAAAGGCATTCCGTGTGTGTGACAATTCTCACTCTGTAACAATATTGTAATAACCATAAGTTTTATATTTTTGTTTCGTCTCTACGGTGTACGCACATCATATTCCCACGCGATAAATAATCAACACAATATGATACAACATGATACAAGATATGATCATTCCATTCGTTCGAAGCTCTATACAGAATTTCAGATATTAAAATTATATATATCTTTACATCTTAAATGACATCATAACTATTGCAGACCTTATAACATAATCCTATTAGAAGCTATCTCTTGGTATGGCTTCAGAACTACACATGCTTTCTTTGCCATTTGCGTATGAGCTGGCAATGCAAATAACCAAAAGTTGGTTGACAGAAAGAAGAAGAAAAGGAATTATGTCCACGTTTGTACGAACCTTTCTTTCCTTATCGTTCGTTTTCCCCGATGTGTTATTCGTCGTGATTTTTAAGTGAGACAAATTATTCGTTAGAGCAAGGAGAGAGGAGTGCGTCGGTAGAGCGTCCGGTCCTTGATCACCCAGGTCCGTCCTCTTCCAACAATGCGCGCAAAACAACTCACGTCCCTTTAATAAATTGTTTTCTATGCAACGCAAGCAAAAGTAATGCTTGCAACTAAGATATTTCGGGCATTGTTCCGCGTCGTTATACTTCTGCTTGCAATAACTGCAAAGCGTCAGTTCTTCTAAATCCGTTAGAACGCTTGGATCCAGCATCTGGAAAAGAATGAAGTGTCATTCATTGTATTCCTTTATGGTTTGCAATGTTTTATACTTTGTAGGCGTGAAACCAGCATGGTGAAACCAGCTTAACAGAATTACATGAAAGAGGATCCATATAATTCAAGGAAGATCGAGTTAGATGAAAATACACAAGAAACGTTTTGTTTCGTTACTTAGGGAAATAACATAAAGGTCGTGTTTAACACGTCTACGTATTCCTAATAACACATCATTCAACATTTGAATTGTTTTCTTTTCATCTTCTTCTCTCTTTTCCACTCTCTCCTTTGTTTTAAGCGATATATCTTATCGTCTCTAGAAAACAGTGGAAAACGTGACTTCAAATTTATTGAGAAAAGAAAAAAGAAATTGTTGAATACTGAAACATATTTCCATTACATTATTCAAGTAATATTAAATATTTTACATATATTTATTTCATTTATTATTATTAGTACATACATACATGCGCTCTCGTTTATAATATATTTCTTACAAGATTTTACTTCTCTCTGATTGTTCAATGTGACTCGATCCGTCGCGTGAATGGACAACGAAAGTACATATATACGTTTTGTTTCTTTCCCTTTTTTTTTCGACAAGGAAACAAAAGAAAGAATCCCCTAGTACAATGTATAAATTAACATCGTAATTCTTTTACTTAGTTTCTTTCCTTTCTGTTATTTTCATTTTTTCCCTTCCCGTGTTTTGTACGCTGTAAAACTGTTCCATGACATGCCACATAAGTTCAATCGTGCTATTTCATCGCATTGTCTTTTAGCACGAACTTGTCCTCAAAAGGTTAGCCTCTTATCTGACACATTGACTACAACAGCAAAGTTATTATGCAACAATTTGGCTGGCACCACTAATATGTAAAAAATGACATTTCATTGGTAGAACGCGCATGCGTGGAAAATCCCGCCAAAACGTAAAGGGGTCGGACAGTCGAAGTTTTGGGATTTACCATTCACCAACGGAGGAAAGTATATTAAAGAGAAAGGTGATTAACAGGGAAATGGAAGGGATGGATGTATATAAAGTGATCACATTTCTTCGCTTCGGCAAAGCGTATTTCAAGCACCAATACGAACAGCCGATAAAACCTTCGGTCGCGTGATATATGGATTCTTGCAGCTTATCGCTGCAAGTTTTTTCCGCGATATTACGCTGTCATTACTTGTGACAAGTCCGCGATTTAAGTTAGAAACGACTCGAATATACGAACTACTGCGTGTTAGGCAAATTCCGCGCGGGAATATTAGTTCGTTCTCTCAGCCGTAGTATCATTTCATGTTGTGTACGTACACGTTCACTTTTTCTTTCTCTATCTCTTTTTCGTTCTCGCTCTCGTTTGTCAATCCTCTACACACTTCTTTCACTCTCTCTTTCTATCTTATCCGCATACATATGCATGCACGTACTCTCTTTTCTCGTGCTCACAATGCACATACATACACAACACACATACGGGCGCGCGCGTGCGCGTGCCACAGAGAAACACTACACATTGAGAGATATATGCTTTTCCTTATCACGCATGCAGGCGCGCGCGCGTACATACGCACATACATACTCTCTTTCTCGCTCTCCTCCCTTTTTTCTCTCTCTCTCGCTCTCTCTCTTTCTCTTGCTCGCTTGCTCTTTCTTTCGTTGGATTGTAGGAGCGTAATGTTCCGTACCGTGTATACGATTCGCGATCGTCTCCTTGCCGCGCGATGGAGGCTGATCGTTGGCACTCGTCACTCCTAGTGTAATACCGTGACGATGATTATTCCGTAACGTTTGGTCGAATATACGATTTAAACTTTAATTTACATCGGGATTGACGTAGTATTGTGCGGTTCCGCACGCAGGAATCGCGAGCACTCCGACGTTTTTTGTCGCAACAGTTGCCGTCGAAAGCTTTTACGAAAGCTTTTTCGTTTTTTTCGCTTTTTTCTTTTTTTTTGTACTTTTTCACGTTACGAATTTACGCTTATCGAACGTCGTGAGTTATTATGGATAACATAACGACTGCCCGCCGGTAACGCGGCGTTACTTCAGTCTTAGCTCGTGCGAACGTTTTGCCACATCATGATGTTTGGTTCACTAAACTAACCACTAGCATGGCGGCGACGACCGACCGACCGACCGACACACACAGCGCGCGCTAGTCGCTTACGCTGTTGCTCTCTCCTCTCCTCGTCCCGTGTCTTATCCCCTCTTGACGATCCTAAACCTTCCTCCTTCTCTTTCTCCCTTTCTCTTTCTTTTTTCTTGTACACTTTTGGGCTCGACTCGCGGCAAATGGTGCCGGCCTATCGTCTGCGGCTTTCACCATTGCGCGCGCATTTGACCAACCACTACGTTAGTACCAGTATTATGGACTTGCCTTCACGGTGCTTTTCGTACCCTAGTTATACCTGTCTTCAATCGACCAATGAAATTCTCTAGATGTTACTTCAATACCGACGTCAGGGACGTCTCAATGTATTTGCTGCAGAACTTTTTTTTTTTCCAAATATTTTCGATAAAATTTACTTGAACCTTTATTCTACGCTTGCGATTTTGTAATAACAAATATTAACAAAATAACATGGATGTAGGGTGATTCTAAGAGGCATAGTTCTAAGAAATGTAATAAAATTGAATTCAATCTTTTTGTATTTTATTTAATTTTCTGTTTCTTTTTTGTTATATCAAGGAAAAAGATTCTTATGGAAATGAAGTGTCAAGGCTAGCAAGACCTTTGCCGGTAGAGTATTTATTGGTAGATATACCTGCATCCACACCACTTACTCCACAGTTCACTTTTTATGTTAGTGATAATATCACACCATTTCTAATTGAAAATAGGTATGTAAAAATGAATGGAATGGCACTGGTTTTCTAAAATAGTTTTAATATCAGTTTTACTTGATTGTAGACTCATCGATGGACAAATTCAAGAATTTAGTTCACTTTGTTCTTACATGCAGCAATTTACTAAAGAACAATTTTTAGAAGCAGTTTCAGATTTTCATTTGTTAATTTTTATTGTAACGATGGATATGTTTCCAATGAAGGTACAATGTACTACTTATTAAATACTGGTCTACCTAAAAATCTATTTCATTGTTGTAAAATATGCTTATTTGTTTTTTTAGGACCATATGTTGCCGTTATTAGAAGCAATTCGTACAAAAGATAGAGAGAAAGCTATAGAATGGTCATGCTCAGAACAATGGGCAACAGTAGAACAACTCATATCCGAAACTACAGCATCTACGTCTCAACCAACGTTTGATACTAGTTCAAGAATTTCGTCTTCTGCAATTGCAGAAGGAAGTGGAATAGCAGTTGGTACAGATCCAATTGTAAATTTACCACCTGATCAAAGACTATGGACTTGTTCATATTGCACTTTTCACAATCCAGCAGATTTTGCAATGTGTGAAATGTGTGGTTTGCCAAGGAATACGTAACAAACTGTTATTATATTGCTTTTGTATGCAATTAAAGGTGCTGTCCTTAAATTGCTATTTTGCTCCCGCAAGTTCTTGCGGATAAAAAAATTGTTTTCAACGCATACTTGGCTTTATTTATGAGTGAATAAAAAAAGGAAAAAAATATCTTTTATTGAAACCTACTTTTCAGCTTTCCTTTTTATAGTAACCCTTGAATATATTTATAATCATGAATAATGTGTAAATCTCACAAAATGTAATAATTATTTTTTTCTATATTGTACTGTAAATCATAATGATTGCAAAAATTATAATGTTTATGTATTAAAAACTTGAAAATTGCATTAAATACTAAAAGAAAATTGATAATTATTATATTAAGTTGCTATGAAATTTATAAAAATAAACAAAAAGAATAAAAAGTGTAGCAAGAACATTAATTGTAATGAACAAATTATGATATTGTTTATTAAATATTACTATATAATTATACAATTATATAAAAGCTTTTTCAGGCATCAAATAACATTTAATAACAATCTAAAAAGAGAATTCTCTAATATACATAAAAATCTTTTATTTTACTGATATAAAATCTTTACAGCTAATTCTAGAAACAACAGAATTGGTGAAAGTAGAAATTTTTAATTCATCTTCCTCAATTTTATATAATTTTTTTATCAAATTAAAGTCTGTAAATTCAGGCAATCTTGAAATTGATACTCTTTCTCCTTTTATAATGTCCATAAATATTTTTAACTTTGAATTTTCATCACATTTTTTATGTATTATCATTACTAATATATTTTTATCATTATCACTGATACCGAATTCTGTTAATGTACGTGATATGTTTTTTGATATAGACAAGTTAAACAATACTTCAGTATATAAAGTTCTTGTAATGAGTTGATTCATCCTTGCACTAATTGCAGCTTTATTAGCAGCTACTATTGCTTGCAAAGGATCCACTAAAAGCGCTGCTTTTATAATACAGCAAGAAAGTTTACCATTCATAACATTTTTGCGTATTTCATTAGAATTTTGTATATCTTTGAAAAGATATAACGTACAGGCCATTTCTGTTTCAGGATCTAATGATACTGTATAATCATCCATCTTTCTCAATGTTTAACTTTCAATACATCAAATGTTACAATTACTCAAATATTAATGTTGCTGTTGCAAAATACGATAAATATTTTTCTATGTTATACACTCAAAGTGGTCGAAATAACTTTTTAACTTACGTTTAAAATTAACTGCATACCCATTTTAACAAAACATTTACTTGTTTTCGTATACTTGTTTGGTTATTCGTGTAGAACGTGCCAAATATGACGATCTTCTATTTATTCCACTAGAGGGCGATGAATTAGTAAAAATTTTTGTCCATTTCTGATTAGGGTACGTAAATTGCATGCATCTAAAGAAAAATTAAATTTGTAAGATTTATTATAATGAGATATATTTACTGGGATAAATTCTACATCTTTTTTTTTTAATACATATACATATCAGTACAATAACGCTGAAAATGAAACGATTGAAGATCGAAGCTGTATCAATCATGAACTTTTGGTTATTATTTAAAAATGAATTAGTAAAATTAACATCAAAATTTTCCATAGTGTTATAAAATCATACCATATTTTATAAAATCTGGAAATTTTAATAAATTATGACTGATGAAAAACAATGCAAAAGCATATGGAATAAATTTTGTAGTTCTGGTAAATAATTTATATCTTTATAATGGTGATTATTACTTTTAATTGTTCCTTAGATGATTTATCGTTTGATTAGTAAGTAGCGGAGTTATTTGGACTTCTGCGGAATTTAAATCAGCATGTCCTCCGAAAAAGAAGAAGAAACAAGCCGACGAAGAACTCAAATCACTGGACAAAGATGTAAAAGATGGCATAGATCCCTCGATTTCAGAAAAATCACCATATCGACGTCCCAGTGATATTTGCCCGGATGTTAAATCTTATTGTTACATTAAAATGCAGGTAATTTTATGAGTTAATATTTGATTCAGAATATTTAAATCATACTTGTAGAACACATAACA
Organism: Heterotrigona itama; assembly: GCA_903986555.1. Lineage (NCBI taxonomy): Eukaryota > Metazoa > Arthropoda > Insecta > Hymenoptera > Apidae > Heterotrigona > Heterotrigona itama. The sequence goes on along the minus strand of CAJDYZ010009624.1, from coordinate 56,556 downwards.
ATTTAATAATAATTCAACATAATTTTTTAATAATTCAAAATTTTATTATTTTTACGTGATTAAAAACATATTTTACGTGATTAAAAACATATTCCTCTTATTCTTCCCCCACCTCTCTTTCTCTCTCTCTCGTATTCTTTATACTATTTATATTTTTTAAAGTATTATTGTCTCAATTTTTTAAAATACAAAAAATACTTGTTAAAAATTATTCATAGGATCCTTGCAAACCATGTTGTTGCGATGACAAACCAAAGCTCCCACCTTGCCCTCCTAAACGCGGTCCGCAACAAGCACGTGAACCAATGTGTGGTTGCGAACTTTGTCAGAAAAATCCCGGGCATGAGAAATGCTGCATTAAGAACAGAGATTTCCGCGGTATAAATATCAATCGTAAACATTTCGAGAAAGCATAAACATTTTTCTTTATTATATAACATTGATCTTGTGCTATATTTGTAAAATGAAATCATTGAAAAGGAATGTTATTATATTTTATTAAATGTATGTACTTAAGATACGCTTATGTCTTAGAAATTTTACGAATAATCTTATCGATTCTTCTCTTTCCAATACGTAGGTGTAGTTATTTTCTATGTATATATACGTACATAACCACGCCTGGAGGATACTTCATTTGAGATAGTGGCTCAAGACTTGTAATCCAAAATTTGCAGGTAAATTTTTAATATATATACTTTTTTGAACTTTTTGCCTTATCATTTAAAAAATGTTTTTATTAATATGTGTTTTGTTACGCGGGAATGGTCAGTTACAAAAGTTATTAAATAATTTATAAAATGATTAAGCTGCATATTAAACTTCAATATAGTTTCATTTTATCTTACATTGTGTTACACACACATATATATATACATACATATATTTACTGTGAACAAAATTTATTTATAAAATTCTCTTATTCATTATTCATAAAATTTATAAAATTTTTGTATTTAAAATTTTCGATTACATAATATACTTTAAACTTTAAATGAAAAACAATTAAATAAACTCAGTTCGTTGTATGTTTTTGTTGTAATAACAAACACAATATTTTAATATTACATGTTATATCTATTCTTTTTCAAGTTTGGAAAAAATATTTCTTCTATGACTCATACATTGATGTTAGTGACTAATGACTGGTGAACTACTATTCATGGAGCGCGGAACGCTCTGTTCGCGATCATACGTTAATGATCTGAAACGAAATAATATAACTCTTTAACATTTATATTAAACAATGAATTACAGAAGAAACTTCGAATTATAATTGGATTTAATTTTATATTACAGGATTAGATTTTGTAAGATTTGAAGTATGTCAGAATTCTTGGATCATTGACAACTGAATGGATTTTAAATTTATGATTTTCTTATGCTATCTTTTAAAAATTTCTTAAATATCTTTTAATCACTTTGAGAAACCATAAAATAATTATTATATATTAAAATAAATCTTATTGATTTAAAATTAATTGGAACCGAGTGTTTAACGCCTTGGCAGTAATCGTTCAGATAGCAACCAGAATTAACATTTAAATCTAACGTCTGACATCTGACCAATTAGTCAATTAATCAATAAATCAATAAACTGTAAATTTGTTATATATACGTTATAATTCATATTTGGCGCGTCAAGCCAAAGTTCATGCGATAATAATTCACGCTAAGATGGAGCCACAAGGCTGTAACAGCGTGTGATAAACTGCATGTAAATATCAATTGGCTGATCTATTGAATTACGATTTATCGAATTGTGGGCAGTTTTTGATACATTGTTTAATTCGTCTTAAGTGAAGTGAACATATCTGCAGTACTACCTTGAGAAAGCTTGTCAACAGGTGCATTAAATTACGCGGGAAAATTGTATAATACTTTTAATTTGATAAAATAATTTTATAATTTTATAATTTCAACAATATATTTACATCATACCGAGTGAGATATTCATGACACGTTGCATCAAGCAACAAATGTACAATATTAATTCTTGTGATGAAGAATAGAAGAATTAAAGAAATGTTACTCTTTTGCTTATTCTTTTTTTATTTCATTGGTACATTATTCATTGGTTAATTCTATTTTACTGTATTTTTACAATATTTTTCTTGAAATGACTTTATCACAGTACTTATTTAGAGACCGATGATGGTATAGGTGAGTCAAAACTGGTAACAACCGGTAAAAACTTCAATCTTTTTCCGGATATACTATGTGTCGGATTACTTCGCATTATCGAAATCGAATCGAAATGAGTTTCCGTGTCTATGAGGGATAGCGAAAACGTATTCAACGAGATATCTGGCAAGTAAAATTTGTCATGGAAGATATTTTGGATCGCTGAAGCCAAACATCAATGTTATTTTTTACGAAAATGAACAACTTTCGAGATACTCGTGAGAAATTGTCGATTAGAATGAATTCTGTTATATACTTATAATTATGCGTCTGTGACAAAGAGTACATTAGTATGTGTTAGTGGTTGCCTTGAACTTCACACGGAAATATTTGTTTGCGATCATTTGTCATTGTACTTATGAATAAAAAATGATTTGCAAATTTCTTTTCCTGGGCTATTTTTAAAATAAACATGAAAATAATAAATTATTAGAAAATCTTATCTTGATTTCAAACGAAATTTGCCGAATCCTGCGTGAATCCTGAAGTCAGTCGACAAAATCAAACAATTTCTATCTACGACTAGTAATTTGAATAAAATATACAGCGTGTATAAATGGTATACTAATATACTAACAGTACGTTAAAATACATCGCTAATTTATTTAGAAATATAATTTAGCGTAGTCAGAATCGCGTCGATGACGAAATTGAAATATTCGCCGGTTGTACTAACAACGACACTATTGTCCTGTTTGCTTATAATTTGCATGCGGAACATCGGAGTCGAGCACCAATCAGATTTAAAATTTCATATTATTTCATTTGTACAATCACACGGACAATCGAGTGTTTACATTGCGATTGGCTGTACGTTCGTTACCGATCCTTGGTAGGTTCCCTTCTCTCTTCGAGGACTTTCCTGAAGTTGTTTAATCGCGGCTTTATATTCGATCAGTCAGCTCTGCATGCATTCTGCGTTTAACTTTCGAGGAGGATCAACTGGTAAAACGAGCGGATTGTGACCATGTACGGATGTGAGTAAATTTACGTATGCGTTTGACATAATGCAGGTTATCGCACGTTTGGGTTCAGATCTTGTTAAGTACATACAATTTCCCTTCGGTACTTTCAGTTTTTACACGATTGATCGATCCACGTTGAAATCTTTTTCTCGGGATGATTATTTACGTATATTCAATCTCCGTCATTTTCATACGAATTTTAATGATGTTATGGCAAGATGAGATAAATCAGAAACACCTCGAAACGGTTCATTATTATTTTTGATATTTCTAATATTACATAAATATCTAATTGATATTTTGAATAAATTATTATTTTTATATAACGTTCCAAGAAATGAGCATTCTTTGAGTTTTAAATTTTTACAATTCATTTTATTAGCATTTTTCCATATCATATTATAGTATAACAATGAAATTAATTTCGTTATACCCGGTTTTATTTTCATAATTCATAAATATTAAAAAGGATTTTACGAATGTATCTTATTTAACGATCATTCTTTTATATTATTAATAACTGTATTACTTAATAATAATATTTTTTCATACAATTAAATATAAAAAACTAATCAGGTTTATATGTTAGAAATATTCAATCAAGAATTTTGAAAATAATATTAAATCGACAAATGAAATTAAAAGATTAATACGATAATACGATAATAAATGTTCGTTTTACGCATGCCAATTATAATAAATTTTTCCACTTATAATAAAAAAATTAGAAATAATAAATCTTAATATCTTTTTATGAAATTGCATCGTAAGATGTGATAAAAATAACAAGACAAATTAGATTTCATTAGTTTCGAGCCTGCACCTCCTTCTTACTTCGTTATGTAATAATTAAAACAATAAAAAAAACTGTGTAATGTACAGAGTGTCCGGTTTTAATTTATAAATGCAAATTATACAATATATAGTTATATAGTATATAGTATAAGAAATGAATAGTTTCATGATTGTCACAATAGGTTTTTTTGTAGATGAATGCACAGAAGTTCTATGAAGATTACTATTACTTTTTTGGATAGAACAATATAGTTTTTAACTAAACGATATATAGATCATTGTTTTTTTATAAAATTGTGTTAATTATTTATAGCTAAAAAAATCATTAATTTTATTTTACAAGAGACATTTTAAGCTTAATTTTGTAAAATGTGTTTTATGAAATACTAGAAAAGACAAATATTTTTCATATTGTTCTTATCTTTCCTTCTTGTATGTAGATTTTATAAAATCGAAGTTAAAATATATTTCAAAGTGATAATTTTTCGAGATATGGATTATATTTATATATGGGTTAGTTTTTATAGACAATGTCAGCTTCATACGACCTCCACGCGTTTGTTTACAGTAAAAGCTAGTTATATTAAATTATAACTGTGTTAAAATTACTTATCTCTTATCTGAAGCATACATTGTGTAACAGATATTTTAGAAAATAATTTGCATTTATAGATTAAAACTGGATGTGTGCTACATGATAATATATGTACAAAGTCCTCTTAGCAATAATTAATTTAAGTATTTTAACGTTAATTTTAACGTTATGTCTATTGTTTGAAAATTTCCCCAAATCATAAAATCCTCATGACTATCAATAACAAACTATAAAAGTTTGTTATTGTACGGTATGTCATCATAAAACAATAAAATATTAAACATTGAAAAAATACATCAAAAACTAAATATTTTAAATCAATTTTTTTTTTTACGTAAATGTGAAATGTATAGTAAAATAATTGTTAACAAGTATATAAAATAGTTACGAATTAATATGTAAATATATTGGAACATATAATTTTTAAATGAAAATATTTACGACAGAAGTTAAAAAATGCTTATAACTTTTCACAGGATGATTGTAATTGTCAAAAGTAGAAAAACGCACATTATTACAATACATGTTATGAAACAAGCAGCTTGTCAATCGATGCATAGAATATACTGTTGAGAGCTATAGAATATATACGAAAATAACGTTAATGGTCATACAGTAAATATGATTTTAACTATTGTCAAGACAATCATTGTCTGTTTTTCTGGCTTTTCCCAACATACTTATATCCATCAACGTACTGAAAATAACAAAACTATTACTCTTACAAAATGTGTTTAAGCTTTACTGGGTTTTCCCCAATGAGATTCAGGGGAAACATTGACTTTATCTTTGTTCTTCTATATACATATACATATATACATTTGTATTTATTCATGCTAAAAGTTTTTGTTTCATTTAAAGATTATTAAACTTTTTTTTAAACTCGAAACTGCGACAATCGTGTTATCAAAGCTTTCGCAATTAAATTTAGAAATTCTTGTATTTCGATTTTGTATTCGATTTATGGAAATGTAGAAATATAAAATAATATTATATAATATTTAATAATATTTGAATAATAATATTTATATTCAATAATAATGGAAATTTCTTTCTTATTAATAGTATTTTTAGTATTTTTTTTTCTCTTGTATTTAATTTGCATTTTTATGGTTATGGTTTTAGGTTTAGGTTACACATAAATTTAATAGCTCAAAATTATTTAAATTGTTAATAGATAAATATTTTTACTAAATTATTTGCACAGTTATGTTTTTATAAAATTTATTATATTAGAATATTTATAAAGGATTAATATAAAGGATTAAAAAGTATTTTTGTTATTTATTTTTCTATTTAGATAGACAAATTATGCTAAACATTTAATGATAATAACAATTATATAACAAATGCAAATAACAAGTTGTTATTGCTAGGATTGTGTTTTATTATTTGTTATTACTGAAGTTTTTCACAAGATAAGAATTTATATATTCAACTTTATCAATTGTAGAAATTACAAAATTGTGCATTTATTTTTTATTTTATAGTTTGAAGTTAGTATCCTTTTATAAAAGTATTTATGAAATATTAATTATGTAAATCGTAGAAAATATATGCATTATTATTATTATTGTTAAATATATTATCAAATTTTTATTTATTATTATTGCATTACTATTATTATTGTTAAATATATAATCAATTTTTTATTTATAATTTAATATAGATTATCGATCCAAAATTTTGAAGTATTGGTATTTAAAGTTATATAAATATTTATAGAGAAAACATTAAATAATAATGATATAATAAGCTAAGTATGTTAGTACTGTTATAATTAGATAATAATTTAATATTTTAATCTTGTTGAAAATATAAAATAAATTTCATATTGCTTATACATTTGGAAGCATTTCAATATTTTATTCCTCATGACAGAGAGAAGCTAAGCATAGTTTTCAAATTTTATAATTTGTTTCTACTTTGCCAAACTATTGGTTTTTATTAATCATATCACGTAGTGGTTGACCTCCGTTGGTTCGATGAATAGTAAAATAAACCTTGAATTTTATATATGCTTAAACCTTGAAATTACGGGGATTTATATAATAAACATCTATATAATATTCGTGTAACTTATTACATGTAACTTATATTGTTTTTATGTTAATTATATGATAGTTATATACTTTAGTGATATTTTTGAATTTTACCTATTTTGATATATGTAGTTCTCTGCTTAAATGAATCATTACATCAATTGAAAAAATAATACAATCTTATTTAAAGACGAGAAGTATAAAAAATTTCTTTTAATCGCATTCTTCTTCTAAGCGCTCGGTGAATCCGAATGATCCACTGTGAATATTTCGTTTTATATAAAACATATTGTTCCGCAAATATTTGCAATTCATTTTTCAAAATAAATATATCACAAGAAGTGTTTTAACAAATGCTTAATGATAATTTATTAATAAATTTTTTTTAGTAACAAAAAGTTTCTGGTTGGTGGCTCTTGCCTTAGTCACAATGTCAATAGCAGAGACGGATGTTGAACCACTCCATGCTGTTGTAGAGGGTACAAATCAATTTAGTTCTTTGTTTTTCCAGGTAAATCAATTCAAAATTTATTTTAAATGTTGTATATGAAAATTGTTTGTTATCCTGCAAATGATTGAAAATGAATAAATTATAGAAATGAAAATTGTTTTCAGTATGTTGTAGGAGACAATTCTGGCAATCTTATAACATCCCCTCTAAGCGCTGATGTTGTACTTGCTATGGTTGCTTTTGGAGCTGGTGGAAACACAGAAGCTCAGTTTAGAAAAGTACTTTCTTTACCAACACCAAGTAATCTTGCTGCAACTGGTTATCAGGCACTTATTGACAATCTCAATGTAAGCACTTGTCTCTTTATATAAGCTTTGTATTTTTACATATCATTTTATGATACATAATATCTTTTGTATGTTTTTTGTATAGAGCGTTAAAGACAATATTCTAACAATTGCAAATAAGATCTTTATAGCTAAAAGTATTGATATAAAACCAAGTTTTAAAAATTTGACAGAAGTTTACTTCCATTCTGCTTCTGAATCAATAAACTTTGTTGAAAATGTGAAAGCTTCAGAAATTATTAATACATGGGTTGAAAAAAATACAAATAATCTCATTAAAAACCTTGTTGTTCCTGGTTCGTAGATGTTTATTTATCTATTAATATAAAGAGAATATATAAGATCAAATTTCAAATAATATTAAGTAATTTCATATTCATTACAGATATGCTAAATGCTGACACAAGATTAGTACTTATTAACGCAGTATATTTTAAAGGTCAATGGCTACATAAGTTCGATGCTGAGCTTACTATGGACATGCCATTCCATGTTAATAAGAATATAGTAAAAAATGTCCCTACAATGTATAGAGAAGGCTACTATAAATATGGTAAACTTCCAGAATTAAATGCTAAATTTATTGTATTACCATATAAGGTAAGTTTGAAAGAAAAAGTCATTAATGTATAAAGAAAGACTATGTTTCTTACAATTAGAATAAAAGAACAGAAATTTGTTAAAAGAAAAAATTTTTTTAGGGTAATGAATTGAGTATGGTTATAATTCTTCCAAATGAAATTGAGGGTCTACTTGATGTTCAAAAAAAATTACAAAGTGTAAGCTTAACTAATATTCTAAATCAAGGAATTGAAGAAGAAATACGATTACATTTACCAAAATTCAAAGTGGAAAGTAAAATAATACTTAACGATAACTTAATAAAGGTATGACATATAAAGCGTAACTTGCGCAAAAATGAATATTTCTTATATTTTACTTTCTGTTTTGCATAGATGGGTTTGACTGATGCGTTTACTCCTAGTGCTAACTTTTCTGGGATTTCTAATGAAAATTTAGCTATTAGTACTGTTATACAAAAAGCGTTCATCGAAGTGAATGAAGAAGGAACTGAGGCTGCTGCTGCTACTGGTAAGTGAATAAAAATTTTATTTTGGACGGTTTATATTGAAATTAAGAGAAATATTATTTTAAATATGCAGTTAGTAAAATATGGAGCTAAATATCAAAAATTTATTTATTTCACTAATAATATTTATTATCAAAACGCATTAGATAATTTAAAATTATAAACATTATATATAGATACAAGTAGAAAGATTTAAGAGATTAAAGTTATTATTCCAATAAAATTAGCACAGTGTTATAATACTAATATATTATTATATATTATTATATATTGTAACATTATCGATATTAAATATTAATATTTTGTTTCGTTTTAATATTTACTTAATTTTATCTTCTGAGCTTTTATACAGTTTGAAGAAAATGTTTATTAATTGTTTTAATATTGCAGTTAAATTGAAAACTTGTATATATATAATTTTCATTTTCTTCAAGCCATGTAAATATATATGTGTACTTATTTAATCTGTATCTGTTATATCAAAAAATGAACTATAATGTGCTTATATGTTTATACAGTTTAAATTGCTTCCTCATGTTTTGTTTGTTGCATTAAATAGTATGTTTCCTGTTATTTTTAAATGTATTTGCATATATAGTATGTCATATGTTGTTGTTATGCTTAAACATTTAGTGAAAATTAATATGTAAAATATATTACATATAAAAAAAATTAAGTAGATAGTAATTGTATATTGAGCGAATTGATAATACATTAAAAGTATAATTATATTCAAGAGTGCGAGTTTTTAATATTCTTGTTTTTCAAGCAAGAGTAATAGTGAATTTACACTAAGTATTCATCTAATTAGTTTGTTCCTTTAATTAGTTCATCGTTACATTAATCATTTAACTGTTAAATTACTATCATTATTGATTAAATCATACAAATAAGAAAATAGAAAAAGAGAGAGGAAGATATAAAAATGAATTTAACGATAGTATTTTTCTTGTAATTGATAACTGTATACAATTTTTTTCGACAGACTCTGACGTTGCATTCTTCTCGTTTTCTCCCATAGAAGAGTTTCGAATAAATGGACCGTTCTTTTATGCAATTACATCACGGAATGACAACGTAGTTCTCTTCGAAGGCCAAATCACTGACTTTGAGATAACCGCATGATTTTCTTGACTGTGTTATATATATATTTTTTTTTTAACTTAATGAATTATTTTTTTCTATTTTTTTAAAAAATCATGCTATTCATTTCTTCGCTCTTTTTCCTTACCTCGTACTTCAGTGTAATATAACAAAATCTTCTATATGAATTATGAATCTAATGATTTTTCAACAATATCAATTTTGATATAGTAACGTAACATATTGTAGCGATCTAATTCTTTTTCGATTTACTCTGTGCCCGTGGATTGAACGAATAATACACTATTAATTGCTTGTGGCAGGTCTCGGTGTAAGGCCTCTCTCGAGCTTTTGGTCACCGCCGAAGCCCATTGAGTTCCACGTCAATCGACCATTTCTATTGATCGTTACATACAACAATGTAATTTTGTTCTTGGCGAAAACTGTATCGTAATTTCTTTCACTTTGAAAATCAAACAAACGCAATCAATAATCAATTTCATCATATATATTAAATCTCTTAAATGATTTTCCTAGTTTTTTACAGTATTAAATATTGAGTTAAGAATTAATAGCGTCTTATGCATATTGTGCATTAATTTGCCAATCTCTGCTGATTGACTGATTTAAATGAATGAGTGTTTATATGTAAAGAAAATTGATTTCACTTATTTACATTTTATATCATTGTGATTTAATTAAAGGAAATCGTGCAATACTATGATACTACCAAAATGAAAGTCACTTAATAATATAAAGTATAGGAGAAGAAATAAGATTTTTTTATATTATGTGTAGTATGAATTTAATTTATTGTGATCAATATGCTTTTAATTTTATTAAAAATTTTCGTCTTCGTTTTATGTTCATTAATTTATTCAATTGAATCTCTTGTTAAATTTAATTTTTTTTTTAATTGTGACAATTTAATATGCGAAATACATAGAATGGATAAGAATTTTATCTTACATTTAAAAAAATTGGATTAATTTTATTGTACTGCATTGTGTTGATTGTGCTTCTCATCGTATATATTTTGTACATATCACTTTGTTTGCTGTAACATGATATTTACGCTTATGCTTTCTGTTTGTTTTTTATATTTTTCCTTGTTTTTATTTACTTGTTTGATTCATATTTTTAAATGAAAGCATTTCAGTATCTTTTTCAGAAAATTAAAAAGTATGTCAATTACAATATGATATATTATATAACATATGATTCTATTTAACAGAATAAAGTTCAGTCTACTTTCATCTTTTTGAAAGACATTTGCATGTTGTGTATAATGTGTCGTTTGAAATTTGTATCTGTACGTACATACTTAAGAACCAATTCTGAAACTTTTGTATTTCTAAACTTATTAAATAATTAATAATTGAATATGATATATAATTAAATTACCGAATACTTAATTAATCATCTATTATAGATTAAAACTTTATTGATAACGTACACAATTTTATATATATCATTTCTTTTTTTAATTTTAAAGATATATAAATATATGTTTTTGATGATAAAAAAATATTTTTTTCGATTGTGCTTCTGTTATATTTCCCTAATGTTAACAATTTCTTAAAATATGTCCAAAATTTAAGAAAAATTAATTTTGAACATATTTCGTAGTATTTTTATGAATGAATTTCATTTATCAACGTATCGAATTATGTTTGTTACTTATTTCGACAATTTTACATTTGTTTAAATAATGTTCGTATTCATTCGACAAGCCAGACACAAAACTAACGTTTGTATTTGTTAATATGAAATATTTTCTCTTTTTTTAGCAGTTATTATTGGACTCACTTCTGCAGCTAGTTTTCCACGTCAATCTTTAATTTTCAAAATTGATAGACCTTTCTACTTCGCAATTCAGGGCAATAAAGTTAAACCGCCAGTCTTACTCTTCGAAGGATCAATACATGATTTTTGAGTAACAATTACACTAAACGATTACAAAATTAGTAGATTCGTAATTGATCTTGTATGTGTATCCTTTATCTTTAAAATGCAATAAATTTATCACTTGAAAGTCTATTGGATCCTTATTGTTCGTTGTAACTTCATCGCATCTTTTTTATTATCAGACATATGACTTTCATCATTACATCTGATATCATTATTTTTATTATTAAGTTGCAAATTCT
>CAJDYZ010009624.1:29495-44767 GCA_903986555.1 Heterotrigona itama | reverse complement strand
GATGCACAATTTTTTTTTTTTTGCTCTTTTTCTTCAGTTATTGATATATATTTATGATGCAGTTTATTTCATTTCGTACAATAAAAATGAAAGGGAAAATTAAGGACAGCATTGTTTAATCGAAATTAATACAATTAGTCATCATATAATTTCTTCTAAGTTACCAGCCAGCAGAAATGAAAGAAAATTTTTTTATATAAAATATACATATATATAACTTATATGTAATACAATATTCTCGTATAGTATAAATTAAAAAATGTCAATGATATATATAATTAATATAATTTTATTTTAAATAGTTATATAATTTCAAATTAATAATTTCAACATATAATTAATTAATCACTTTTTCATTATTTTTTAAGAAAGTGTTTATTCTATGTGATAATGAACATTGACAGGGGCAAAATGCAAAATCGTGTTACACGGAAAATATTTAAATTATTCTATTATATTTACACTGTTGCAGAAGTGAAATATAACCAACTATAGTGAATTCAGTGAATCCATTAATTTGTAGCGAATCATCCATTTATAGTCAATTATTAAAACAAAAGATTTAAATGTGTCGATATTTGTGGAACATATTGTTGAATCTTAATCATTAAACCTTTGTAATTTAAAATGATGTTTAATATAAAAACTAACGCTATATGTTTTAATTTACATATTGAGAAATTAATAATAGTTTCATACAAATTAATAATAGTTTCATACAAATCACATATATATATATATATATATATATATAAATAATATATATGTATATATATATGTATGTATCTGATATTATACTACATTACATTAAATATATTACTTTCTTAATAAAATAAGCATGATGATGTGTGATAGTACTTGTTTAAATCCTAATAAAATTGTTTTGTCTGTGCTTTTCCCTTATTTTGTTATTTACAGATTATTACAACCTTGTTGATAAAGTAATGAATTAACAGTATAATTAATTGCAAATATATAAATAAGAAATTGTTACTTGTGTTTGTATGAAGATTGTCTACATATTATATTTTGTTGTTTTATAAGTTAGAATGCAATTGTGTTAATTGTTGCATGTATTGTTAATAATATATATGTGCTTATGTACTTTATAAGATAACAAAATTCTTTACATTACAATTATGTATTATATGTCTGCAAATAAACTCTGCATTTTAAAATAATATTACATATAGTTACAATGTTACACAGAGTTACAATTTATGTTACAATGACTTCTAAAAAATATTGTATTAAATGAAAGACAGTTAATCAAAAAAGCGTGAAAGACAGTTAATCAGTGTATTTGCCAGATTATTCTAGTTCCATTAATCTGTATAATTTTTAATAACTAATGATTTTAATTACTTTTGCATCTAATATTTAATTTATTTTTAAATTAACATATGCTAACATATTGTTAAGTAAAATATCAAGTAAACATTAATTTGATAATTTGATATTTCTTTTAAAATATAAGTCATTAGAAGTTACACATGCATAGTATTATTTTTGCTCTTATTTGCTCTAAAGAAGATATTGAAATTTTCATTTCTTTATAATGTTATCAGCATCATAAAAGCGACTAAAATCCGCTCAATCTAAATATTTATATATATTGTTACTACTATTATTTTTTTATAAATCATACTTTGATGTTTACTATAATTCTATTTCAGGTATCGTTATGCTGAAAATGAGTTATTACAAAACACATTTTACGATCTCACGACCATTCGTTTATTATATCGTAAGAAATATAAGTGATAAAGAAGGAAATGATAATATCCTTCCAATATTCAGCGGTTATGTTGAGGAACCTTAAAAAAGTAATATTTTTACTATAATTAATGACGCTACGATTCATAACATCTTATAATATTTTATTATTTTGTAAATGTGTCCATTTGTTTAGGAACACATAATTCACTTACATGTACTAATTATTTACAAATCACATTCTTAACATGCAATAATTTTATTCTAAATGATTATACATAGAACTATTTATTTGTACATTATTTTTAGAACGAATACCTAATAAACGGAAATATTAAAAGCAGTCAGATATACTATTTTAAATAATTCTAATTCTACTGTATTTGTTTTGGTTCTTATATCAAAGATGAGTTATATACTTTTGAAAAATTGAGTAGAAAGAAAGATGAATCTTTTATATCTTTTTTTTTTTAATAACTCGTATAGTATTATGAAAAACAATTTATATAAAATTATCTTAATAAATATTGATTAATTTTTATCAAACATTTTCAATATTTATGATTTCTAATTTAATATCGGAACATTATTCAATAGAAACATTAATAATTCTTAAATATACATATGTGTTTATATACATTCTGTTGTTTTTGACAGTATGTTAATCATTGTAAATTGGATATAGTAATTATGTTGTGTGTGTGTGTATCAATTTCCTATAGTAATTACAGTTTCAAAAGTATAAATCAAAAAATTAATATAAATCAATTGTGAAATTGTTTAAAGATGGAAAAATTAATGTCAGAGTAATTTTTACTAGATAGTTTATTAATCAAATGTAGCATTGTGTAAATATAAACATGAGACTTATGCACTATAAACTTCATTTATAAGGATATAGAGAAAAAGGAAAAATATTTTTTATTTTATATTTCAAATTAATTTGAATATATTTATATTAACAAAAATTATAATGGTATTATAACTGCTTCGATGTTTCTTGTTAACATCATTTTTCATTATATTATTAATATGTAGTCTTGTATTGTATGCAAAATTTAATATTTTATAATTTTATTGCAGGAATAGTAGCTCCGCATTATTCATTTTCAAAGTTAGAGTCAATCATCAATTATCCACTTATTTTCAACATTATTAAACTTCTTTATAAAATTTAAAACTCCTGAAGATGTATTATTTACAGGTCATATCAGTGAATCAAAAGTTTAACGTGGATTAAAAATGTAGAAGAACATAATGATATTGTGTAATTCAACTGCTTAAACTAATACAAGTTGCAACAAATTATATGTAATGTACATGATAAAAAATAATAAAATCTTTGAACAATTTGGTTTACTTAATAATGCTTAACAAGAATAATTACTATGGAAGACATAACTTGCAATTTAGTCAAAGCATAAAAAGCAAAAATATAAAAAGAAAATATTTGATACTTGTAACGGTTTCACTTAGCAGAGTTTGATATATAATTAGTTAAAATAACATACATATATAACGTTCAAGCGTTAAAAGAAAATTGACTTATTCTTCTCACGAAAAAAATTATTTAATAATATGTAATTAATATATATATATATATTCAATATATATATATATATGTAATATAATTTTCTATATATATATATATGTATTCAATAATATATATGTAATTGCCCAAAATATTGTTCCTTTCTTTAATTCTGCCTTTTTTATAATCTTTAGAAAAAGAAATATATTGCACGAAAATACATATGCAGTGTATTTCATACTTTAAAAATAGAATTTACTCGTTGTAGAAAATTGAGAAAATATTTTACTTTCTTTTCAGATATTAATACAGAAATAGTTAGAAATGTTTATTAACATTTCATATTATTTCTATCTAAAATGAAAGCAAAATATATTATTATTTTTATAATTAACTTATTACGCAATTATCTGGTTTTGGAAATTTTATAGAATGCGCAGTTTCGGTGGATGCAGTACCAGTTGATGTAAGAGAACTTCGCCGCGGAACAATTGCAGGCATACTAGTAGTAGTATCTAAAAATTCATCATCATTATCAGAATCAGTGTCTTTGTCTTTATTTTCTTTTAATTTTCTTGGTATTATATCACGAATATATTTTTCAATCATCTGTTGAGTCCCAACTGGCAGCGTATTGACATTGCTCAACACATATGGCATACTATCATTCATTGCTTGTTGTTCTTTAGACATTGTTTCGATATACATACGTTGTAATTCAGCCAATGCATCATCTTCCATAAAACGTACACTTTGTTTACGATCTGACATAACATTGCCATTAAATTCAAGATGTCTGTTCATCTCATTGTTGGAATTTCTTTGCATTAAATTTTCAGTATTTGTTTTTGGTCTTGTGAAATCTATAGGGAAGTTAGGTTTTTGATTTATTATATTGATCGAGGGACCATATGTTGCTCGTTTTTCATTTATTGGATCTTTATATTTATTTAACACCCAGTCTTGAACATAATTTTGATCATTTTTAGTTTCACTTTCTTTGGGCAAGGTTCTAGGTTGTCCTGTTGTAAATATCTCGTTATAAAAAGCTGGACATATATTTTGTGTATTCATTTGATATTTCTGAGTATTTGATTGAACTGGATGTGCAAGACTTTGTCCTCCAACATCTTTCCATCTTCCTGTATTCATTACAAGCTGAGCTAACTGTTGAATTCTTTGCTTAGGTAACGTTTGTACAGATGCTTTTTCATTAGTATTGGACATAGTTCCTATTTTTGCTGGTGTAGATGTATCACAAGGTTCACCAGTTACGTAAGTGGGTTTTATATTTAATTGCCGTAAACGTTCATAGCTTTCACCTTGACCCGCTAATAAATCATCATCAATATCTTTCAAGCTTTTTTTATTTATGCTTGGCATATTAGGGTAATTCATAAGTTGTCCTGCAGCGTGGCATTCATTGTCTAAAAATGCCGCAGTTAATATCATTGCTGGAGTGGGTTCTCTCTGTGTAAATAATTTTCTACGTGCATGCAAAGTCTGGTTTATTGTTGTTTCAATACGAGCATTTTCTATTTTTTCTTCTAGTCTTCTCTCCATTTCTAAGAATTTCTCAGTCTCAAATATTAAAGTCTCTATGTCCATAGCTTTCTCCATTTCCTTGGCTATACGTCTTTCCGCAGATGACTGAGTTCGAGTTTCTGCAGATGTAACAGTTTGTAGACCTAATCGTTGCTGAGCTTTCACAAAAGGAGATTGTGATACTGGTCCCAATTTTGACCATATAGTACCAGGTTTCTTTACTGGACTAGTTATGGGTGATACTACACCTGGTCTTGTTATCACAGTATTTTGATTAATTAATTCAATATTAGAATTTGGTATTGTACAAGGTACACGACAAGGTTTTGGAGGAACTAGATCTAATTTGGGAGGTGCAACACCAGGTCTTGGAGGAGGTACTAAGGATGTTATTGCAGGTTCTGGTGGTGGCGGAGGTATTTCAACATCTGTTTCAGAAGTTTGTTTTGTAAGGATAGAAGCATGAACAACTTTTAATAGATCGTCTAAACGATTCTCGAGTCTGTTTTGGCGATCTCTATCTATATCTAAAAACTTTGTTACCATATCATTTTGTGCACTGAGGATCTGAAATAATAGAGAACTATTAAACAAATCGTTTGACCAAACACGTTAATCAAAAAACATTGCACTTTACCTTATTAACAACTTCATTTTGAGAATTAATAGCATTTAACATTAATTGTTCTAATTTTTCAGCTTTCTTTTTTCTTAATGGCACATGTGGAACATTATCTGTATTAACGACAGTATCTTTTGATTTATTATCATTTTCAGATGGAGTTGGTGATTCAATCAGAAATTCTAACAAGCTATCGTCATTATATGTTGCGTTATTCGTAATCACAGAAATCTCAGGATTTTGCATTCTTAATGGATTTATTGCCTGTATAGTTCTACTGTAAGCTCCATTTATATCAGGTGTTTTGTCATCACTTTTTGATTGACAAAAAGCATCATTTAAATTTTGAGATACATCTGGCGAATAATCTGGAGAGAAAGATCCAATTTGTTTTGCATCAACTGCAACAGGCATATGAGTTGGAAAATCGCCATATTGCTGTTTGTACATATTTGCCAAAGTCTGTTCTAACGTAATTTTTTGTGGTTCTTGAGGCATTGCACGATTATTTGCATGTCTTACTTGCTGCAAATGACTATGTTGTTGAATTATATGTTCTACATTAGGATTTTGCATTGTCATTGAATTAACTTGCATTGGCAAATTTACAGATTGCGTCAAACCCTGATTTAAATTTTGTAGATTCTGCTGAAGATTTAAATTATTCATTAACAGGTTTTGTCCATTGCACATATGATTCTGTTGCTGATTTTGATGTTGCTGCATATTTTCCTGGATTATTTGATTTTGCACATTTTGTACCGCATTTTGAAATGGCATTTCTCCATAATTAAAATTCGATCCTAAATTTTGTTTATAATTGACACTTAATGGTTCTTCATTTACTGGAAAAATATTGCACTGTGTTGATTTACCAGCTATCTGAATTAATTGTTCACCTGTATTAATAGCTACATCCCTTGTAGGAGAAAAGACTCTATGTGGACGAGCTATTATAGTTTCATTAGATTCAGGAGAATCAGGATATTCATTTTCACCTATAAAATAATCTACATGTTGAACTTTCTTTAACATGTTTAAAATATTACTTGATATAAATATAATACTCACGTCCTAATGTCCATGTAGGTGATAATGCTTCCGTGCGATACAGTGATGGTACAGGCTCCTGAAATTTATGCCTCATTTGCAAATTTTTATTTGTTTTCATTTCTTTCGGGGGAGACTTAACATTTGCTGTTGCATCTAACAAGAAATGAAAGGTGATATTTTTGCTTTTATTATGAATTGTATTAAACACTTAAACGTGTTAAAGTATTGATTATAAAATTTAGATTATTAATCCTAATAATTAAAAACGAATCTTACCCACGGTATCTATGCCAATAATATTATTCTCTTCGATACGTTTGTTTTTAAGAACTCTGTCAATTGAGTCATAGTATTGCTCTACACCAGCGCGAGTGCCAGCTCTTTTGGCTTCGCGGTAACATACCAAGACCTGTTTCATTCGAGATCGACATTGTTTGCCCGAAACATTGTACCCTTTCTTCTTCATATATCGGGCAACACTTTCCCAAACAAGTTGCGGCTTTGGGGCATACTCAAGTTGCTTTTGCACTTGTCTGTCCGACCATACTGATACTAACAGCGAAGTACTTTCAGGGGTCCATTTGTACTTAACATTATCTCCAGAATCACTCATTTTACGGGTAATTTCTACTTCCTCTTCATTAAATATATTGCAACTAATGTGTTGGAATTAGAATCCAATATATCGCTCGCGAGGTAAAAATTGTAGATATTAGCGCGTAATATCAACAGGTTACAACTGCATATAAACTTAAATTCATCACATAACAAGCACGATGCACATCAAACCGTGCACTTGGACCAACTGACTCTAACCGACGACGATTTAAATTTTAAAGGCCTGTGCAACAGGTGGTGGGGAGAGATGTATTGCGCAGAGGCATTTGTTACATTAGTAACTTGCAGTGTGGACAGTTCTTTTATACAGAAGAAAATTGTCGTAGTATTTTATATAATATTTAATTATATATAATTATTATATATATATAATATGATATTAAATTATATATAATTATAATTATAATTATATATATATATAAAGTAAATACAAATAATACAATTTTTATTCTTTTCCTTTAGGATCACACGAATAAAGTAAAATTTCATGTAATTGCTAGATTGCGAGTTTTTATGTAATCGCAAAGATACAAGAATGTCGAAATAACATTCGTTATAATATTTTAAGTAAACATTTTAAGTAAATGAGACAAATATTTTTTTAGATCTTGTTATTTCAGTTGCATTTACGAAAATATGAAAAACTAACATATTCAGAAAAGAATCAGTCTTACTATTATTATTTTATATTATACTTCTTATATTATTATTTTATAATATTATACTTCTTTTATTCTGATTTGCACACATATTTTCATAATTTTTATTTAAAGTTACATACAGAATACAGAAATTCCTATTATCTTACAATAATACAGAAGTTTCTATCATTTTATGTATTATTTTGTTTTTACTTTTGTAATTAAACTCGATCTGTTTGGGAAAATATTGTATTTAATATATTTCTATTATTATCAGCGTTATTTCTTACTAATTTCTAATTAAATCAATACAATTCGTATATAATTCAAATTTTTTTTCCCGCTACTAGACGTCAAGCTTCATTTTTATGACACGATGTTATTGGTACAAAGTTAGTAGAAACTATACACTCTATAGAAATTGTATACAATGGTAGTAAAAGTTGAATTAAAGTGACGACATTCTCTTTGGCGGGAAACGTTGAGACGCAGTTATATTACCGGAAAGTTCGTTATTGCAGTGGTTCAATGATGACTGAAATGTTTGTTTTGATTCGTTAAGAAGCATCATATTTTTATGATGACACGAGATCATTTCTAGCAGAATGACAATTGTCAGGAAGATGGTGTTCGTGAAACTTGTTATTGCACGTCTATTTGTATGAATATACGACCTGTACGTTGTAAAATTATAAACATTTCTGAAATCATGGAAAATGATACAAACAATAGACGAAAAAGAAAATCTGAAACAATGGAATATGGTACGAAACGTTTCAAGGAAAAAGAAAATAGCTTTCATTTTCCAGAAGAGGTAAGGTTAAGCATAATGCAATTCTTCACAAACTTATATTTTCCTAACACATCATTATTAACGTGAAAAATTTTGTCAGATCTGATATAATCTTTGATAAGTATTTTGATGTTATGTCATGTACTATATTGTATTTAGATCAGATTATTTTATCTGTATATCCTTCTATTATATATATATTTTTTCCAGTCGAGAACAGGTAAAATAAAAAGGATTCTAATAAGAAATTTTATGTGTCATGATGCGTTGGAAGTAACGTTAAATCCAAATGTGAACTTTATTATCGGACGTAATGGAAGTGGCAAAAGTGCAATATTGACAGCTTTAACAGTTGGCCTTGGTGCTAAAGCAAATGTGACTAATCGTGGAGCCTCTGTAAAAAGTATGAACATATTACGCAGAATGACATCCTTTATATGTTTTCTTTTCTCTTACCTGACATTTCTTTGTTTAGATTTTATAAAAAAAGGAAAAAATTCAGCCACTATCGAAGTAAGTTTATTCAATAAAGGATCTATGGCATATAAACCTGATATTTATGGTGATTCGATAACAGTTTTTCGAAGTATTGGAACTACATCTTCTTATAAATTAAAGAATTGGAAAGGTAATATCATTACACTCATTGTACTATATAAGTTATTAGTTTTCATGAAAGCATTATTTATAGTTAGTTGAATTTTCACCTGTATTTTAATGAATCTATTTTGAATTGCTTTTTATAGGTGAAGTAATTTCAACAAAACGAAATGAATTGAATAATATATTACGAGCAATGAATATTCAAATAGACAATCCTATTTCTATATTAAATCAAGATATATCCAGAACATTTTTAGTATCATCCAAACCAGAAGAAAAGTATGAATTGTTTATGAAAGCAACATTACTAGATATAATTGGTACCAATTATAAAGAAGCTAAATTAATATGTGAACAAGAATATCAAAAATTGAAACAGTATAACGAGGTATGTATTTGTTATATTTTTAAAATAAAAACTATTTGATGTACAGTCGAATCTCTATAACTCGGGAATTTTCTTTATTCTCTTTCACTGCAAAAACATTTTTACAACTCGAAATATAAAGATTCATTAATTCGAATTATTTGTCATTTATAATTCGAAATTAGAAAAAATTTAGGACAAATGAACTTTTATAAGCCAAAGTTTACTTCTACATATAATCAATTGCTCCAATAAGATTGAATTGATTCTGGCTTACAATTCAAAAAGATTAAAGGGATAACTAATTTTCACTATCTTCTCTAAACCTTTCTATTAATATAGGAAATATATTGTATATTTTCTTTGTTATAAAAATTATTACATATATAAAATTATACATATAAAACTTCCATAAATTAAATATCTATTTGTTAAACTTTTCTTACTTAAAAATATTCTGTAAAGTGAAACCATAATATGAACATTTTTTCTTTTTTCTTGAGGTTTGAATTTTTGAGATTTGACTAATACATATTGCACAGATTTTGGCAGATGTTAGAAAAGAGGTAGAAGAACTCAAAAAAAATATAAAAAGGGCAGAAGAAATCGATAAATTTCACGATGAAGTAATCGATCTTGATAAGGAATTATTTTGGGCAGTTGTAAGTAATATATATTTAATATATATTATTTAATAAAAATTATTTAATTTTTTAAAAAAATTTTAGAAATATATATTTTATTATATAGGCTATAGCAGAAGAAACGAAGTTGCAAAAAACTGAACAAGTTTTTAAAAAATGTGAAGATACTTCTAAACAACTTCAAAATATAGGATCATCTACAGAATTAAAAGACAAAGAAATAAATACAAAAATTCAGTACGAATTATTTATATTATTTTTATTAATAATTAAGTAATGACATTACTTTGAAGCTCCTTCAGTGACGTATATCTTTCTTTAATAGCGTTATTCAAGAAGATAACATTTCTTATTATCGTCATGCTGTAATGGAATGATTCACAATGTGGTCTGATTTCCATAATAAAATATAACACATCAGTTTATAGTAAATGTTGTCATTTTATTTATAGGAAATTGGAGGAAGAAATTAAATCTGTAGAGGAAGAAGTCAATAATAATTCTGAAATATATAATAAAACAAAACAAGAATATAGTATAAATAAAGACATGCATTTAACTAAAATACGTGAATGGCGTTCTGTTCAAAACAGAGTTAAAAGATTAGAAGATGATATTGGTACACTTTGCAAGGAAATACATAGATTAGAAGGGTTGGAAAATATAATTTTTTTTGCACTTGTACAATGCCATTTTACATGACGCTATTACATATACACATTTATTTTTAGTGGCGATAATGCAGAACAAAGTGAAAGAAATGAGATAAAACAACAATTAGCTGATTTAGAACAAAAATTAGATGAAACTGAGGCATTATTACGAACTAATCAAACTTGTCAAATGCATCTAGAAACCGATAAGATGCGTCTATCGAAAGAAATTCAAGCTTCAAAAATAGAAATTAATAATTGTGAAAAACGTATAGGTAAGAGTCGTATTATTTGTAAGTTAATTGCTTTCATAATATTATTAGCAAATTCATATCGCAGTGCAAAATATAAAACTAAATAGCATCGTTTTCTTCTTCTTCTTTTTTTTTTTTTTTTTTTTAAAGAAAAAATTAAGTTAGATTTAAATGCAAGGAAAAAAGATTCTGATAACACATTAACTGTATTTGGGCGAAATATACCACGTCTTTTAAGAAGAATTGAAGAAGAATATAGTAATGGACGTTTTAGAGAAAAGCCACGAGGTCCATTTGGTAAGATAAAATTTATTTTATATCTATGACTATATTTGATTTATTACATATTCTTGTTTATATTTAGGAGCGTACATAAAAATGAAAGATTCGGCATGGGCTCCTGCTGTTGAACATTATTTAGGAGCAAATACTTTTAGTACATTTTGTGTAGACAACAGTCACGATGCCAAAGTATTAAATACAATTATGAGAGAAATTTATTTAAACGAAAAAAGTCCACAAGTTATATGTAGTAAATTTTATAATACTGTAAGAAAATTAATATATAGTTTACGTCCTAATGTGTATATGGTATAGGTGTATCGTATAAATTTATATACGTATATTTTTAGGTTCATGATGTCCGTGCACATTGTACCAAGTCGTCGTATTCCAATCTCTTGGATGCAATGGATATATCAGATCCAGTGATCGTTAATTGTTTAATCGATCAGCGAGAAATTGAATGTATTCTATTAATTCCATCTAGCAAAGAAGCAGCTGAAATTATGTCTAATGCTTCTAAAGTTCCACGGAATTGTAAAAGGGCTTTCACTCAACGGGGTGATACGTTCTATCCAGATCCACACTACAGGAGCTATGGTGGACCGCGTAGTTTAAAAGCTAGATTTCTTCAAGTTTCTATCACAGACACTATTAAGTATGATTTTTATCTTCTTTTAAGTCTTTTCTTTTTATTTCAAATATTATAAATATAATTTTATAATTAGTGCTTTGGAAGAAGAGATTCGTACTATAGATAACGAAAAAAATGCTGCCATTATGTCATACAGAGCAGCTTGTGAAAAAGAAAAACGTATAAGTTCTGAGTTGAGCTCTGTTAGTGCAAAAGTTATAAAATTTCGTACCATTCAAAATCAGTGTAAAGCATCAATCAATGATCTAAAAGATAAAATTGAGGCTAATGAAGCTATATCTGTAACTGTTTTTGTAAGTTACATTTAGATATAAATATCATTTATCAGTATTTGAATATTACTCTATTTTTATCTTATTTTACACAGAAAAACGAATTGAATGAGTTGGAAAAGAAATTACGCCAAGAAAAGTTTGAAGAATCAAACTTGAATGGTAATGTTCTTCAATTACAAAAAACAGTTGAATCTTTAGAGGAAGAAGTTAAACGTCACAGAGAATTAAGGCAAAATCTGGATTCCAGAATTAACCCTTTAAAGGTATATAAGCAATATAATTTATTTTTATTAATACATATTATTTTATTATGATTTTTTATATAGCAAACTATAAAAGAACTACAGAATGAAAAAGAAGCACTTTATGCAAAAACTCGTCATGCTACAAACAGATTACTGATAGCACGTCAAGCTTTACAGAAAGCAACAGCGGAATTTGAACAGCAGCAAAGATGCACAGAAAAAGCAGTATTGGATGCTAGAAATCAATGTGATAGAATAGATACGACAAGGTTAATGAAATGAATATCTGTCTATCAAATATAAAAATTTTAAGAGGAATTGAACATTAAATGAAATTTAATACCTTTCCAGGTCAATTAATGAGCTTGAAAGATTGTCTAAAGATTTAAAATATAAAATTCGTGAAATAGAACGGATGTTTGGTTCTATAGAAGAATTACGCAAAGAGTTAAAAGAGAAGGAAGCAAAATTTGGCAAAGATATACATTTGGTTTCTAAGATTGAAAAAAATTACCAAGTGAATTATAAAATTTTATACATAAAGTTACTTAATTTATTATTCATATATATTTGCTTATATTTGTATATATCTTACAGATGCATTTAGAACGGCTAGAATCTCGTAAGAAGTTGTTCCTTGACATGAAATATACGTTTGGCGAGAAAATCCAGAATTCGTTTTCAAACGTGCTTGCTTTACGAAATAGAAAAGTATGTGCAGCTAACCTTTGATTAAAAGAAAGGAACAATTGATGATATGGTTTTAATTAATTATTTTTGCAGGGTATTATAAACATTGATCACGCCCGGAAAATACTCGAACTTGAAGTATATTCGCCAAATGATAATAAAAGACCAATTAATGACGCAAAGTCATTATCAGGTGGTGAAAGATCATATTCGACTGTTGCCTTTATTTTAGCACTTTGGGATTGTACCGGATTACCTTTCTATTTTCTTGATGAATTTGACGTCTTTATGGTATATAAGTTTCTGGGTTTTGTAATTCCTTGATCTGCATATAGTGATTAATATTATAGTAATTGTTACTTTAATTAGGATAAGGTAAACCGCCGTATTATAATGGACATTCTTTTGGATCATACTAAAATGCATCCCCAAAGTCAATTCACATTTTTGACACCTCTAGACACGTCTAATATTCTTGCGGAAGATTATGTAACAATTCATAAGTAAGTTGTTTCAGTCTGTATTATATTAATATAATTTAAATTTAAGATTAATTTATATTCCTGAGATGTGATACGAGTAAGAAGGATAACTTTTATATTGCATTTTTAGGCTAGCTCCACCAGAAAGAGGGAATCAAAAGTAAAAAAAGGAAGAAAAAGTATATCACAATTAAGTACAAGTCACAGTATTTTATTTAAATGTATTTTTCTATTATTTCCGAATTTTATTATGAAATACGTTAATATAATATACTAGTTAAAAAGACAAAATACTTAAACTTAATTAGATTAAGTACCGTGTTTGTTAATTAGAACGTCAACAATGTGATTTATATTTATTGAAGTATTAAGATTAAGAACTTACTCTGTAAAGATAAACTTTAGACAATTTTCGATGAATAATGAAACACATTATCTTTGATTTAGTTTAAAGCGTTTAGCATCTTGCTAAATAAATGCACGCAGGTATGTAAATCGTGCAAGATATATTTTTGTAATTACGTAAAAGTAATATATCGGTAATCGTAGTTTTATTAAATAAAATCTAACCGTAAACGAAACATTTATTTTTTATAAAATTATGAATTAGGTTGATAGTTTATTATTTATTCCTGTATTGTTCTACAGGGTGTTTTCGACTCGATGGCATAGCCAGAAAGGAGACAATTCTACATAAAAAAAAAAAAAAGAAAGATTAAAATATTTTTATTTAAAGTTTCATCTTCAAGTATAGAATTAGCCAAATTTAAGTATTTGATGAACTCGATGATGAAGCCTTTTAAGTGAGACAATTTTATTTTTTATTTTTTCATTTTCTTGATGGTTGTACCATCTTCTGGTCGGGAACATCCTGTATATACTGTTGAAGTACATATTAGTAAAGAAACAATGTATTTATTTTACAATGTCAGAGATCCATGCAATTGTGTACACACTTTCTTCACTGCATACTTTGATCGGATATCATCTCAGAGTCAGTTGTGAATATGCTCAATGAAAGTGATAAAAAATGTTCACGAAAGAAAGTATGTTGGACCCGTAAGTAGATCAAGGTTTGCACCATTGCACGAATCTGGTTTGCCCGGGGTTTCCGATTAACGCAACGTCTTACATTGCGTGCGTTACACGCGAACGATGCGTGCGAAGCGTGGTGTTACATTGTGTAATCGGCAACATTGGCAGAGAAAGTGTTGGAGATCGACGTATCTGCCGGTGAATTGTCAACGAAAGGCCAACAAAACGGAGATTAAAAATATGTTTGCAAATATGGGCGCAAGTACTTTTTGTAATTGCCGTTTATATCTTTTACAAACGCTTCAACCCACTTCCGTATCCTTTCGTATCTTCAATATGCGTTCATCGTTTATTACATTTTACAAGCACAACAAGCAAGTACATGAAAATGATTTTACGATGTCGCCGCTTCAAAATCGATTTCTCAAAATCGTGTTCAAAACCACGGCCTTTCATTCTTTGCACCGCTGCAGGTGAAATATACACAACTGTGAACTTATCAAGCGTCTCGTTAACACGTTCCGTGCCATGTACCACCGGTGGTACACGCGGTCATATTTATCTAATG
>CAJDYZ010009622.1:28146-40269 GCA_903986555.1 Heterotrigona itama | reverse complement strand
AAAAAAAAAAAAAAAAATAAAGCGAATCGGAAGAATCGGGGCGCAGCACCGCACGTGAAAGTTGAACTGCGAGAGATTTAAATGGCTGTTCTCTAACTTTTTCACCCGAGCCTTTTCATACCGCAGCCACGTTGATTATAACCTGGCCGGCGTTTGCACTGATCTTCAATCCCCCGACACACGTGGATTCAAATATTTTCTCGCCCTCGCTTTTAAATGTGCCTCCGCTCTGACGTTTGTTAAATGGCCTGGTCTAATTACTTTTTGTCGATTACTCGACACTTTGACTTTTCATTGACGTTTCATGCTTTCATATGTGAAGCATAGATTGCAGTTTGAGAGGGATTTGTTTCTGTGAGTTTTTGGGTATTTAATTTTACATCTTGAGTGTGTAAAATTAATCTTTTCTCGCAGACGAATTTTTTTGAAATGAAGAAAGGATGATTCGATCTCTCGTTCGATCGCGTTTCGATCATTTCATATCGACAAGTTTTTTTTTTTTGTTTCCATTGTTCAGTCTTTCGATGGATTTAATTTTTTTTTTTTTACTTGGAATAATTTTAATTTAAAAAAAATTAAACGTACATTGCCGGTGTTTCTGAAGGGATTAATTTTCTTTTTTTTTTTTGTAAAAAATAAAATTAAACTTATGCCACTACAAAGAGAGTTGTTCAAGATGCTACAAATATAAAGAAGAAGAAAAAATACATTATATAATAGTGAAACCTATATCTAAAGGCTATTTCAAAGTTCATTTTAATCCCATTCCTTTTCAAAAAACAACGTAAAAAATTAATATTAATTGTTCGCTCTAGTCGATGGTTCAACCTCTTGATAGAGAAAAATTATTTTGTAATTCTTCTGGAGATTTGCATTAAAGCTTCCGATTTTTCGAAGCACTTGGATTACAGTTTTTTTTGAAATATGTTTTAAGCAGAAAGAAAGAAATTTGCAATAAAATTTATATTGCTCCTTCTCTAAATTTTGTGTCATTTAAATCTAACTACTTGTCAAAGATTTTTTTTTAATTCTTCAAAGATTCTTTTTTAATTCTTCAAAGATTTTTTTAAAATTTTTTTTTTAATTTTTTTTAATTCTTCAAAGATTTTTCTTCACGATTCTTTGAAGCATTTAAATTAATATTTGGCAATTTTTCGTTGTAATTATGGAAAATGAAAACAGATCGCGAGATTGATCTAATAAAATGTTCTTTACTTTCTATAAAACGTAACGTTTAATTAAGTTTACTGAAATTGACCTGAGAATCAGCATTGGAGCATAAAGTTTTTGTACGTACTTGCCCATTCAATTCAAAGTTCGTTAACTTTGAGGATCTTGAGAGTCAAAGTTCCTTTGAGGATCAAAGGATCGTTTTCAGAAAATGTGTAGAGAATCTCGCGAAAGTAATTAAATCGTGTAACGTTTGGTTCTGAAAAACAAATCCGTTATTCTGTGTAATCTTAACGAATACACCTTCTTTCTGCATTAGAAAAGTTCTAACTACCTCTCGTAACTCGTATCACACTGTATTGTTGCTAATTGAGCACTCTTTGTCGTTAATTATAATTTTCTCAATACTCAGAATGTTAATTGTTTCTTCGCGAGTTCAATTATGAAATTAACGAGTTTTAATACGATAATAAATATTTACTTTTAGCAGAAAAAGAAAGACTTAATTTACAAATTAGATACAATCTCCTTGATGCATTTGCATGAAATTATCGAAGTAAAATCAAACGAAAGCGCGTAATTCATTACTCAATAAAACTATATATAATTCACGTTGTCGAGGGGGAAAAATGGATTACCGAAGAGATTACTGAAAGAAATATAAATTCAAAAATATAATGCTTAATTAATATTCCCTGTTCTCTTAAACAATTCACGTATTGAGCGTATGAGATATTAAAAAATATTTTAAAATTCTTACGCGTGGAAATTTATGCGGGAACGGTAACATACAAAAATGGAAGATATTACGTTTCACTTTTGAAGGCAGGTTGTCCAGAAGGAACACGGAATATTAATTAAATGTTTCATTTATCGTATATATTCTTTTTGCCATCGTGATTCAGTGTGGACGCATTTCGTTTTTAATAATTTTGAAAATGAAAATTCAGGAAGGTTTTCAAAGTTCTCGTGCCATTACTGAAATCGAATAATTTTACAGGAAATTCGAAATAGGCAGTTCTGTCCGGATTGAAAACGCAAAATTACAAAAGTGTCGGTAAGTTTTCAAAAATTGAGACGATGGACAATCAACATCGAACGAGTTGGCGTAATTTACGATGCATTGTTGGAAAATGTGCAGCATTATCCGTTCCAAGTAAACTGAATATTCGCGGCCATGGATTAAACTCAAAATTAGTTTGAAGATTAGGGAAGTTGGGTTAACTGCTGTACATAGGTACACCCATCTCCTATCTATCACTAGTTGAGGGTAAACCAGCTTTGTGGCGAGACGTGTTATTGATTCGAATATCGTCCGTGTCATTTGTTACTGGCATCTTGCATGCGAATTTCCCTCGCCGTCAGAATTCAGAGGAAACGAACGTTCAGAACGATAAAAATTCCTCAAAAGTGACTTAAGTAAATTAAACACTTTAACGATAAAGCGATTCAAGCATTTCAATCGTACGAAACTCTTTTTAGGGATGTTTCAATTTAATGCTAAAATTTTTTAATATAACGAATTATTAATAATGATAAAAAATTAACAATATTATTAAATATTATTAAAATATTATTAAATTAACAATATTATTAAAATTAACAATATTATATTATTAAACATTTTTTTAATATTTAATAATATTTTATTAATGTTTAGTAATAATATTTTTTTAATGTTTAGTAATATTTGCATCATTCACGAGTTCTTTTTAGAAACTTCTTTAACGATTTGAGAATAAAAATTCCTGTTTATTGGGATCAGTGTCGTGTTTAAATTATTGCTATGCAATAATGTTTCGAAGGATGACTCAAAATATAGCGTAGAGAATTACGTTTATATGTGCATTTGACATATATTAAAGAGATTGAAAAAAAGTTATTTAATGTAATAAACTTTATTAATAATAATAAAGAAATTTTTGATCATTTACGAGCTTTCTTTAGAAACTTGTTTAACGATTTGAGAATAAAAATTCTCGTTTATTGGGATCAAGTTCGTGTTTAAATTATTGCTATGCAATCATGTTTCGAACGACGACTCTGAAAATATGGCGTAGAGAAGTACGTTCGTATGTCCATTCAACATATTATATATTAAAGAGACTGAAAAGAATTAATTTTTGTTTTTCATATAATTGCTTGTAATTGAAATTTTACGTGGAAGAACGTGTAATCTCTCGTGACGAAAGGGACAAATCCACGAAAACAGTAGGTCTAAGCTTGTGAGTTATAACTTTGTCGCAAGTTCCGCACCGATGTAAGTAGAATCATATTTTAATTAGACAAAGTGTTGTTTTGCAAAGTCCGGGTAAATTTCGGAAAGCTTGATTAATTAGGACTAAAACAAACACTCTGTGCGTGGTGGTCTCTGGTCGTGTCGAACTTTCGAACTGTAAACAATTATTTCGAAACTGAATATGATATTTTCTAACATTCTCAGTCATGTTATAAATCGTAACATTGTGAATGTTGCAGCTCGAGAGAACTTTCTATTTAAACGAGCTTCCATAATATTTTTACAGTCATTCTTTTTTTTACAATAAGGTGTAAAGACAGGTCATTAAAGTTACAATATTAACAGTTATAGTTATAGTTATAGTTGACGTTATAGAAAGAAAAAATAAATTCTTTCCAAGAATGAGAAAATAAAATTGTACTTTCTATTTATGTCTAGAGATTATTATTATGAATTTCCAAGGATTGCACGTACGCATGAGTACGCATATTAATTCGTTTTAATCTCTGGAAGCATACAGATTTTTCTTTCTTTTATTTTTTTGTAATTTTATCTGCCAGTTCTCTCAAATTAAAGATCTTGTCACTTGATTCCTTTTTCTCCGTGTCCTTTCAATTATTCGTGAAACAGTCTACAATCAGTCTTGAATCTTATCGCGCCAACTCAATAACCTCTAAAATATAATCAGCGAATCGATCAAATATATAATCGATTATTCAACTATATTTCAGCTTCGTCGCAAAAATATCTAAATCGTCTTGTATATTAATTTTCGAAAAAAAGTTCTTCCGACTGAAAACGCTGTATCTCGCGCTGAAATCGAATCACGATAAGAAAAGATTCCAACACTCGACTCTCGATCGTGTCCAACACAAAAATATCGCCCGGCAAACACACCTCGAAACTCTCGTCGTGTCGAACGACACGGTGTTCTCTTTGGTCAACAATCTTAATCACAGCATTAATAACAAAATTCGCGATACCTCCTCTTTAATATCAACGACATCGGCGGCAAAACGACCCGATGAACGAAGAGAAAATATCGTGCCGCATAATACCTCCTGCCGGTATTTGCCTTTCTATCTTCGGTATTTCCTTTATTTCTTAAACGAAATTCCGCTCGTTTTTCCGGCTGGAACGCTCCCGGAGACCAAACACACCTCTTCGTCTCCCCTTTCTGCCTCTTCTCTTTTCCGCTCCTTGTTCAAGTATTAAATTTCGCGACGTGAGGGAGGGGGCGTCCGGAAGGAAAAAGAGAAGCGAAAATAAGACGAAAGATGATCGAGAAAGAAGAAAAAGAGCGAGGAAGTCGGGAAGAAACGCGATGGTGGGACGAATAATTCCGGGGGCGACAGATTGGCGGATCGATCTCGACGATTTCTCGCGCGGCCCGCTCGTAAATAAATAAGAAACCAAGCCTTTAAGTGGATCATTCGGTACGCGAAAAGAGAATCGGGCAAATTCGAGGCAACTGATATTGGATTCGACCCTCCTTTCACTCCTTGTCGCGTCTCTCTCTCTCTCTCTCTCTCTCTCTCCCTCCCTTTCCTTTTCCCGATTTTTCGAGAGATGGGAGAACGGGGAGAACCCTCTCTCTTTGCGATTCGATCCGTTTGTTATTCCGCGATCTGGCTTTCTCAAAAGCGGCACCGATCCTACTGGAATCCGAGAATCTCTGCCGGCAAAACCACCGATCGAACTACGATCGACCGATGATAATCGTGTCGCGAGACGAGAACGCGAGTCAGAGAGAAAGAGAAAAACAGAGGGAAGTTTCTCTCTCTTTCTCCCTCGTCGCGCGTTTGTGTGTACGTGCAAACCCTATACCCTATACCGTTTCAATAAGTCCCCGGGAGCCGGCAATCGGGGACAAGCTATTATTTTCGCGGCATGCTTCGTGAAAATTGACTTTCGAGCGAGTGAAAACTATTGTCAGTAGGGTGACGTTGCTTTGGAGTATTTTGGAATTTGGGAAAATGTTTGGAGGATGGCGGAGGGGAAGGGAGAGAGAGTTAGAACGATGGAATTGGAATTAAAATAGGATTTTCAGGCAAGACAGAGCGAATGAGAGATGATTGCACTTTTCTTTGGATTTGCCGATGGACGTTGTTTTTTTTTTTTCGTGGAATTTAGGAAAATTTTTCCTGAATTGCTAAAAAGAAGAGGTGTGAAATTAAATTGGGATCGTGTTGGGATCGAAGTGAATGAAAATTACTGGTGTTACTGGTGCACTCAGGTTCAAAGATAAATGTTCGAATATGAAAATGTTGTTTGTTACTAGTGTAAACATATCACTGTGTAAAGCACAAAATTATTAAAAAATCTCGATAAGATAATTTAGACACTGATTTCTTACAAAATTTACTGTTATAAAAGAATAATTGTTTTTCATTATTAATAATAACCATGAGTGTTATGAATATAATTTTAATTTTTTAAACTGTAATTTCTAATTTTCATGAAAGAAGAAATATGACCAAAAAAGAAGTCTTTTACAATCACAACGTTGAAATTTACACAAATTAACTGAAAAAAAGTCATTGTCAGAAAAACATTTTGTTTTACAATTACAGAGAATAGAGAATTTCACCATAAATCCGTCAGTTTTATACGCGAAATAAATTTCTGGCCGGGTCGTAGTTGGCCCAAACCCCGGATATTCAGAGACTATTTCATTCCTCTGATTCTCTCGCACGCTTGCAGTGGCTTTGTGCAATTTGAAGGTGAGAAATCGCGGCGTTATCAATTTGTAACGTCGGTCAAATATGCTCAAGTTTAATGATCCAAGATGCTAATGACCGCCAGCATGGTTCCGTGGATAAGATCGATATTGCAAAGTCCGGCGTGAGTTTAAGAGCGGTATGAGGGAGGTGCCTTGTCCGCAGAAATGATGTAACTTTCGTCAACCACTCGACACGTAAACTATGTTAACCCATTATGGTCGCGTAATCCGTGCTCCAGTCGGAAATAGGTTTATTTCGTCGGCCACTGAACTTCCTCTCAAACGAGCAGGCACAGTTTTTCCCACTCATACTTACTTCGTAAACAAGAGAATATGGATTTCAGAAAGATTTCGTAAATAATTTAATCTTGATGCTATTACGTGGAAAGATTAACGAAAGATTGTAATGTTGTTATTATTGAATGGAGAAACAAAGCGAATTACCTTCAATCGTTATTTGATAATCATTACTTTAATTATTGTTATTACTTCGCGTTAAATACTTGTATGACTATATAATATTGAAATTCGAAATAATTTTCACTGTATTTTTCTTTTTTCTTTTTTTTTTTGAAAATAATTTCTTGCATATGATCCATGAGAATTGAATGATTCGAATAAATATTTGGTTTTATTTCCAATAAACAAAGTTTTACCATGAAATTGTTCAGTATAAAAACGAATAAAAGCTAAATCTCCAAAGAAATAATAAGTTTGCTGGAAATGCAGAAATTCTACGTACAAATAAAGAGAACAGTCGATAAAATGACGAATTGATTACAAGACAGAATTTTCAATGAAAGTTTTTATCACATTAATATTAAATATTAAATTATTTCTATCCTGGTGTATCTTTTAATTTCGATGCATTATCTATGTTTTAATGAAAACTGTAATTAAACTTTACATTACGATCGTTTCATACCTCCTTGGAAGAGGATAAAAGTTTAAAAAAAAACTTTTAAAATAATTTTGAAATCCGATGCTTTGTTACTCATCTATTACACACATTTGATTAATTTATTCTACATATTGCACATATTTTTTATCCTGTGCGAATAAAAACAAAATTTTTACTTATTCACAACCAATTCAAAATACACATGTTCACCGTTTTTTTCTTCTTCTCATAAAATATTAAGTCACTGTTACACAAACTTCTAACAACGAAATTGAATAGGATTTGTTAGCGAGCAGTGTACAAAAGGAAATTCTCTATAAGAAAACAATATGAATGTAATATTTTAGGGAATAGAGGACAAAAAATATTTTTAACTAAATTATTAAACAGCTTTAACAAGCTTCTAACATCGAGGTCGAGTAGTTTATCGATCGAAAAACGAGTCGAAACGCGTGTAAACGTAGCTCACTGACCAAAGGGCTCCCGTAATGGCTGATTCAGGGTTAATTTGCACGACGCGTTCCGTCGACCTGCTTTGTTTGATATAGAAATTAAATCTTCATTAATGACACGTACGTGTCCAACATCCATGCACATACGTGCGTCGTTGTGATCGCAATTAAACAATTTTCGACTGCGATGTTGAGAGACTGTTTGCAAAAATATATGCAAAGAACGCGAAGACACAGGTGTGATCGTTTCGCAGTTTCTTTCATTGCAAAAAACGTCTTTGTAGATTT
Organism: Heterotrigona itama; assembly: GCA_903986555.1. Taxonomy (NCBI): domain Eukaryota; kingdom Metazoa; phylum Arthropoda; class Insecta; order Hymenoptera; family Apidae; genus Heterotrigona; species Heterotrigona itama. The sequence continues at coordinate 32,497 of CAJDYZ010009622.1, read as the reverse complement.
CTTTCATTCGTTCTTTTCTCCTTTTCTCTTTTTTTTTATTTTTGTTTCTTTTCTCATTTTAAACGGTGTGCAGATCTTCGTTCGAGTTTTCGCGCGGACAAAAGGCGTTTAATTTTCTTCTTCTTCTTCTTCTTTTTTTCTTTCTTTTTTTTCTCCCCCTTACCAGTTTTTAGAAGTTTAGATCTGAAAAGGTTAATTAGAGGAACGTATAATTTTTGTGTGAAACGTTCTCCAAAAGCTGCCGGCAAGCGAATTGAAGCAGCTACATTAAAGTTCGTTAATTAATTCTGTTCGTTAATTTCATGTGGCGTGTGGTTGTACGATTTATTTTATAACGTTCAACCAACTGCACCACCTGCTTTCACTGTTGTTTCTTTTCGCGTTTGACTAACATTTGCGATGAAACCGTATGGCCATTGTTGAGAACAACAACCGCAAAATTGTATTGTTGATGCGTGCGGACGCAATTTTATATAGTCACAGGGTCTTCGAGTCTTTGTAAAATATTTCAAATGATCAACAACCACTCTCTGTAATTGCATAATATGAATAAATTTTCAAACATTTGCAAATCGAACAACAAACAAGTTGAGAAACTCATTGAAAAAGTTATGAAATACGACTTTTATTGCATGTAATTACTATTGATGGAATACTTTAAAATGGTCGATATATTTTCAACAACAATCGAATAATAAATTCTTTTCACATATTCTACATAAAGTAAAATGTGCCAAGTACACGTGCAGATGAAATGTCATTTACAAAGCAAATTACTCTCCGTTCGAACAATTCTTTCCTTTCGTTCCCTCTTATCAGAGAAACTGAACTCACAGTTACGAAATTCATAAAATCTAACGCCAAAAGGCAGAGACTCTGCAAACACAAATTGTTCTTCTATGAACCGAGTATCTTCTTTTATCAACTCGACGCAAACCCTAATTTCTTCCATCCGAAACCAGCCATTTGCGCGAGCCACGCATAACAACCTGACACTGGCAGGAGCGTAGTCGAGCCAGTAGCACGCGGAGCCATCAAGGCGAATTTCATCGCAGGAACACGGCAGCCACTAAAAGCGTGGCTCGTAGTATTATCGCGCGCGGAAAGTCCGCGTTTGCTGCTACAGGAAACGTTCAAAAGAAAAAAAAAAAAAAAAAAAAAAAAAATACGAAAAGTGAGAGATAGAGAGAGGAAGAGAACGAGAGACCGAGAGACCACCAAAAGAGCGAGATGGTACGATGCGTTGCGCGGCATCGCGGAGTAACGAAAACATAACTGGATAGCGTCGCATCGTCTAAATTCCTCTTATCCCCTTTCTCCGCGCGTATCAAATCCGCGCATTGCATAGACATCAGCGAAAAATCTGCATTCCCTCCGTCTGGTTACCATTTTCTCCACCCCTCTGCAGCGCACGCTCGCTCTTTTTTTCGTTCCCCTGGTCTCCTCTGGACATTTTCGTCCGTTTTTAATCCGCCGTGCATGAGGAGCCAACAATCTGTCCATCGTATAATATCGTTCATTTCGCTCTTCTTTCCGTTCACTCGCTCTTTATATCTATTTTCGTAATGTTATCATAGCGTGACGTCGCAGGTCCCGTTTCATCAACTCACCGGCACTCTTGCCCGAGTAATTCATATTTATCCGGCTTTCGCTGGCGCGTGTTGCCTCGATTAACGAAACACAGCGCGTGCATCGGTGAGCGAGAAAGGATTGAAAGGAAGCAAGGATGGCCTGGATGGACGAGTGCAACATCTCTCGGCGTTAGATTTCTTTTTTTTTTTTAATTTTTTTGTTTCTTTCTTTTTTTGCTTTTAGTTCGACGGTTTCAAACGCTAATTGTCACGATTAGAGGTTGGCAGGATTGAGCAGGCGACGTATGCAATTCGGCGGCGAGTCGCGAAATTTCGCACTCTGACGAGGCGATCTTGTTTAGCAGGCTCCTCAAGGACTTTCGAGTTCTAGTAACGAAGTTTGAGTGGCTCGAGTGGCTTTTCGGCTGGAAGTTGTTTGATTCCTGTTGCTGTTGTTTGGCTCGTCGGAAGGATTGTTTCTCGGCTGGGGATGCGTTCGACGAGATAGTTGCCTTTCGACTTGTTCTCTCCTCGTTTTTCCTACGTCTCTCCGGGAGCAATAACTGGATCTTCGGGAGCAGTGACTGATCCTTCCGCCGCTATCTGCTGTTTCAGCACATTGATAAAATCAATCATTTTAGTAGATTTGATTGATTTTACTTTGCACTTTGGTATTTGAGAAAATCGGTAAGAATGTCGTAACAATTAGACATACATTCAACTTTTTAGCTTATGAACAATTTTCGTACTTTCCTTTGCAAAAATCGTCCACTTCGTCGCGAAGAGATTAATCGTAATGTAAAATAATTGGAAATAAATGAAGAAGAAGGAAATATCCGTTGAATGACACGTCAATTCAAAATTCGAGATATTCCAATATATAAAAAAAAGTAATAAATCTTTATGTAGCAATTCTATCATCGTTAAATCTGATCATTATCTAAATTATTCGGAAACTACGTTAGCCAAATCCAAAATTGATGAAGAAAAATGATTACTATTATGTGCTTGATATTGATATTTACATTACAATGATTCGATATTTGACATTTACATTTAATGTTTTCTTTCTTGAGGGTTGAATACAGATCGCGCGCGTGAACAATAAAACTCCGGATTTAAACAGCAGAGTCGATCAGTCTCGTCCTGCAAAAGGCTCGTTTATCCGGTGAACTGTTGCAGCAGCATTTAGACCGTCAACCACCAACAGAAACGAGAAAATCGACCTGTGGAAAAGCGCCAGACAGCGCGGAAAGAGAGAGAAAGAGAGTGAGGGAAAAGGGAAGAAATGGGCTGATTAATTGAAAGTCTGGAACGACCCGAGACGTCGCGTTAACCAAATCGAGGCATAATATTTCTCGAGGGTTGTTACGACGATGAAAGGGAACCCGTGTAACTTTTTCCAGTCTGCCGGCGAATTGATGAAAGTGTTTAAACGAGATTTCCAAATGAAAAAAAAAAGCGTTCTTCAGCGTTCCCCGGCGATGATTCACGGAAATCACCGTGTCAACGCGTTGTAGCCTTGAACTCTTCGAGAACTTTCGCGTTTAAAACGACTTGTCCCTCTCTGCGCGTCTATTTTATTCCAATAGAAAAAAATTAATCGCCTTCTCTTATTCAAGTTTCGCCGCTTCAAACGGTGTGCGTGTGTTCGAACGTAGATTTACGTGGATCTTCGACGATTTTCTTCTCCTTTTTTCCTTTTTCTTTTCGTTCTTTTTTTTTACGCTCGAGCTTAATGACTGACAGTGAAACGAGAGAACTCTTCAAGGTCCGAGTTTAATCAAGGCTCTGACTTAAACGACCCAGCAGCCGGCTTTTTAATCGATCATTAATTAATGAAAAGGAAAACAGAGAGGAACGTTTGGTATATCGAGGGTAGCGAAAAATTAATTAACCTGCGGGAAACCCTCTCGCTTTTCGACTAATAATGCAAGAAAGAAAACTGTTTTTACATTGACGAACCGTGCTTCTTTTTCGTATTTGGCCGACTTTGCGAATTTCTCGCGCAATTTTTCTCTCGACTTTTTTGAATACGTTTCGTTCGCAACTTGTGACGTGCAAAAGTGTTTCCATTCTTGACGCAGCTTAATAGAATTGACTCCTTTCTGGATCGAACGCTTTTTAATCTGTAGGAAACAGGATTTTCCCTTTATCGAAACGAATCTATAATAATTAACGAAAACACGCCTTCCCCGACGCCTTTGCAAAGTTTTATTATTCCACTTTTGATTAACCAATAACTTGTTAAATCGTTACACACGCGGGACGATCGAACACGAAGGGGCAAACGCAGAGAGCTTCGAGGATCAAAAATTTCTCGTCGCTCGTTTGTAAATATAACAATTTCACGTGTCGGTAATTCCATCTGCATCGCGTCGAGAGCCTTCGATTTTTCAGTCATAAATATTTAAAAGCCGGGAACAGGGTGGATATCCTCTTAGGTTGTTCGATTGAATTGCCAGGGCGGCGAATCAGCCCGATCGCGGAATCAGCGACAGCAAATGGCGTTTTAAATAACACACAATACGCGTCGTACCCACCCCACACCTCTTCCTCCTCCTCCTTCCCCATCCTCACCCCATGGCTTGTCGATAATTTGTTCGTACGCTCGTAAACCTCGGGAAAGTCTCGTGTTCCACGATTAATGAATATTTCCTCTGACGGAAAGTTAACGACCTTCGATTAACCCTTTTATCCATCAAGCCCTTCAGCTCGTTGCCCACGTTCCCCGTTAAGTTTCACCCCTTTTTCCTTCGGTGTTGCGCAACCTGCCACCC
>CAJDYZ010009614.1:23276-39236 GCA_903986555.1 Heterotrigona itama | reverse complement strand
AAAAAATCAAGTAAATACTGTAGCATATTGTATATAGTTTGTGTTTTCACCTGTTTATCATTGCACGTACTCTTTCTAATGTACTTTTACTTCATAAATGATACAGGATAAATAACATATTTTTTAAAAATTGCGTAACTTTTGTAATGGATACTTACAATATCAGTGCTAAAATACACATCGTGTACAATAATTCTAGAAAAACTATTCACTAGTAACAAATAATAACATATACTGTGCATGACAATAATAAATTATTAATTTATAATAATTTAGTAATATAATAAATCGTTTTAGCTGCGAGCACACTATTTACAATGAGCCTGATGACTTCTACCCGATTCAGATAGATAGCTAGGTCTGTCTGAATGACTAAGGTACCGACGACCGAGTTCGAAAGATTCGCTTAGCCGAATATTGACCGAGTGATTATCGAACTGACTTGCCTTTAAAAACTGAACTTGAATTACTGGCCACAAAAATGGTCATTAAAACTGAACTTGACCCTGGATGATTAGTCACTAAACTCGTTGATCTCCTTAGACTTCTCTTACACATTTTGGTCCACTCTTTTCAAAAGTCTGAAAAAACGTGTTTATGACATAGCAATTGCTATTGTGCAAAAAGTTCCTCGCACTGGAAGCTAATTGAGATTTATGGAACGCCTGGTTGGAAATTCTCTAAGTGATCTATACTTGAGAGATGCAAAAGATTTCCTAATTGAATCTGTAGTACGTCCATGTTACAAGTAGTACGTACCGTTTGCCTTAATAAATATTATTATCACAAGTATATCGAAGTGCTATAGTAAATACAATGTTGTAACTAATGGCACAATACGTTATTAGAGATCAAATCACACAGAGTCACAGGAAAACCGCGACGGAAACGACGCGATTCGCTGCTCGTCCCGCCTTAACGACCATGTAGTGGTTCCGCGGTGTAATTGCGTGGCGATTTGTAACGGGATCCGAAATTTATGGTTTATAATTTAGAAGGCTGCGCCGCGAGAATCCTGAATAATGTGTCGGAAGATAGGTGCGCGCGAGTTCGGTTACGTTGGCTAATTGGTCGCTAGAGAGGGCGAACAGTGGGCTTCTCGGTTCGCCGCGATAACGTTACAAGTCGGAAAGTAAGTTGGTAAGATGTCGTGGAATGTGGTGCTGATGTCAGAGTGGCGATGACCCGAGGACGAGCCCTGGAATCGCAAAGTAACTTCCAAGGAATTACGAGAGGACGAAATTAAAAAAAAATTTACTTTTCGCGCGAACCGCCTCGAATTTCATCGAGAAATGCACGTTTGATAGAACGACGGAGCTGTAGCCGTGGGATGTTCCGTGGATCATTCTGTTCAATGATGATGGAATAGAATTACACCATTGTGCTATTCTGAACTGAGTCTGCTTATTAAGCATCTCGTTATTCTATTCATTCGCTTTAGATTTAGTCTGCTCGTTATTCCATTGATCTACTTCTATCTGACAAATCTATTCATTAGTCTATATCGATCTGACTGGCTGTTTTGAAACGAATTTTAGCTTGTCAGTCAGCTTGATCAGAAACATCTGCGATTTTGAAATGAAAAATTAACACGTTCGAGCCTGGCGGACTTTGAATCTTTTTTTATTTACAACGGAATTAATAGGAATTAATAGGATAGAGTAAGACAAGCATATTTTGAAATCATTTTCCTATGCGTCACGTAGAGTAATTCTTTTCGACAGCAAGATGAGAGAGATGTAGTAATTTTTCTTGCAGAGCAGAGATAATATTTATTGTAAAGATATGACAATTGTAGCTCTGGAATTGTAAACATAAACCGTGACAAAGAAAAATTATTTTGTTTAAATTGTTATAACATTGCGTAAAACATTTGCTTAAGTTCGGTGTTACAATATAATTTGTGTTTTTTTTTACTTCGCGTGACATTGCAGGCATGTCTTTTTGTCACTAAATTGTTCTTCTTTTCAGACCACGATCCTTTTTAATTTATTATTACAAGCTGTTTGTGTATTTTTTATATTTGAACAATCATGTATTTTCTACCATTCTAATTGTCATGCAAGAAACTTTATTTTATTTTAGTTTATAATTAGAGTGATCTTTTCACTTGCAATTAGTTAATTACTGTTTTAACTGGTATATAAAAATTGAACCATAAAAAATTTAAGATTTTAAATTATTAATTTAAGTATAATTATATTATAATCATATTTAATTATAATTGTATTGTATATTTAATTTCGTCGTTAATCTCAGCCGCAGAGAATATAAAATCCAACGATGCTATTTTGAAGGTGAAACAATACTACGAAAGATTTTCGATGGAAAATATAGAAGGCTTCTAAATAAATTCCCCTTTACATCCAAGAGAATAACAATCACCTTTTTATTGTTTCATTGTTGTACAAGAGCTTTTGATCTATTAGTTTTGATCCCAGTTATAAATTGTAACGAACAGCAACGCAGCAAATTACCAATTCTGCAGCAGCAGAACTTCGGGAAAAATCTAACAGGGAAAATTAGTTTTTCCTCCCTGGCGAGATCGACGCTCGCGTCGGCGAATATTTTAATTGCGCGTACGCGGCTGCATATTCAGCGACGTCCAACGCTGTTGCTCGGTGGTTTATTCGTAACTCGTTGCCGGTGAATTTGCAACGGACAAAGGACCCCGGTGAGATCTCGATAACCGGAAGTCTCATTTATTACGTGCCTCTGCACCTTCCGCGTTTCTCGCCAACAGCAGCAGAAATTTTTCCACTCGCGAGCAACCCGTTCTGTGTTTCACTCTGTTTTCGCACCTAGTCACGAATACGTTAGTGAACTCCGGGCCGAATAAACTTCCCTCTTTTTTCTTGCACGCGTCTACCTCCTTCCATGGTTTATACACGGTTAATTAGAGTGCAACGCTCGCCGCTGGGTTGTAGACAATTTTATACCTTTCTCTTTTTTTCACTGTCTCTCTCTCTCTTTCTGTCCCTTTTCTACCTTCTACTTGGTTAATTCGTGTACCTCGAATATCATCCCTTAATTTCGTGCTCGTGCTATTCCCGCCTTCGTTACGTGGCTTCACGTTGGTTACGCTCGGCAAAATTATAAGATATATAAAATCATGGAAAGTAGAGGTTTAATCCTCGATTTAATCTGCCCTTTCGTATGAAATTGGCATGATAAACAAATTAACGTGGATATAGAAAGACAAGTTATAGAAAACCCTCGAGTTGGACAATCTTTTAATGCATAAATTAACGAAAAACACTGTAGCGACTCTGTTCCAGGAATTTTTGTGTTGAAAAAAATATATCGATTCATTTTCATTTTCGTACGCACGATCGCAGTTATTCCCACAAACTTCATATGTACCAACCCAATAATATAAATACTATGTAACACAAGTTTGTGTGATTTTTGATATCGTTTTTTTTCATAGAGTGTACCTTACTACCACATTCATAAAGGTAGAAAGATTGAACGCGTATTCGTGAGGGACAATCGTATTTACCGATATTCGCAAACGCTCGGAACGTTGGCGCTTGGGCTGGAGGGGGCGAGTTTCACGTATTCTATGGAACGCTGGCACGAATAGGGATGGAACAAAGTAATTCAGAGGCCGGTGGGTAGGACAGCTAGTACCAGCAGCCGTTTCTACACAGCGGCGGAACACGGAGGAACATCTTTCTTTCTCCGTTTGCAATTAGAATCCCCAAACCGAGTAATTCTGGCTCGCGCTGGGTGGTCCGTGGCGGATGAGTTGCGGGTGCACGAGTTTCCCCGTTCCGCCGAGACGCAGGGGAAAGGCGGATCGAGGGAGCGTGGAGGAGCACACCACCAGGCCTTGCCGAGTGCTCGCGATAACGTTACAAGTCGGAAAGTAAGTTCGTAACGTGTCGGGGGCCGCTCCAGAGCCCGAGCGACAACGATCCCCGAGATATCGCGGGAATTATGATCCCCCGGAGATACGGAGTCGGCCTCAGAAATGGAGGGGCGGGGGGGTGGAACAGAGACGGTTGCTCGCGTAACTTTCGCGACATCTGCCTTCGGACTTTCCCGGCTAAATAATTTCGTTTCCTGATAACGCCAAGCTCGGCCCTATCCTTCGAACTATCCTCCGATCTTTGAATCAGGCAGAATCACCGGAGTCCTACGATCAATTACGTGCTTACTATCTTATGCACAAGTGTTTGGACACTTCTAGATTGTTACGGTATAAAATACGATTCAAATCTGCCACATTAATTTAATTTCAAGTAATGTAAGTAGTTGATGGATACTGATAAGAAGAGTAAACAAATGTAACGATCAGGTGGCTGAAGATGTTTGCTCGCCGTAAGAAATTTTAGATTGAAATGTGTATTCCTGACCGTATTGAAAGATTTGTGTATACAGATTTTATCTGTATAAATATCTTAAAAATGAATATAAAACTTTAAAATGCAGAAAATTGACAGTTTGGCGATCGTAACTGTCTGAACTTAGCAAGAATATCAAGTTTCTAATGGAATCGCATTAAGTGTCCAATAATATATTGTAGGTTAATAGAGGAGAGATTTACTCGATTTATAGCTGTCTATTCTCAAGATGAGAATTTAATTTGATTGGAAAGGATATGCAGGTATTATTCAGTGCCACGTCAGAATTTTGTCAAACTATTATTTATTGTAAAAATATTTAATATTTAATATTCCTAGTGGTTAAATCTCTTGCTCTGCGTATTCCTAAATTCTACTAGGTGCAAGATTTTTAATAATTTTTAATAATAATATTAAATTTCAAGCAGTATCCTTCAAACTTTTTTGATCGATTGATCAATCTGGCAAAGTTTTTATCTTCTTGTAATCAATCAGTTTTTGAAGTCAAGCAATACTAATATTCTGTATTTTATATATTTTTTTTATTACATCGAATTATTTAGGATAGTGAATCAGTTCATTTCAGCATATATTCATTTTATTCTGGTATGGCACTATAGGAATATTGAATAGCTATTATTGCTATTAATTAAGTTATTATTGCTAATTCAGTTAATTATCGAACAGTGGATAATTTTAGCGACATATAAAGTATATGTTGCGTTCAAATGGACCCATAGCGAAATATTGTTTTTAACGCTTTTCTAAATGTGCAATGTATGTTAGAATCTTATTACATTTATAAATGACGGCTAAAGTTTTATTCTTGAAAGTGTAAAACGTTGTAATTTCGCAAAATTGACGAAACAAATGAACGTATAATATCATTGTATAAAAGATATTCTACGTAAATTTATATATGTAAAATATCAATTTTTAAACTTTCTTTTGCGCGCTACTGCGTGTCTTTATTCTCGAGGATAATGATTATATTAATTATCAGAAATTCATTAAGATTAATAAGAACGAACCTGGTATTACCTGAATTGAACAAGTGAAAATTAATACGATTAAGTTTTGGATAATCAGTTCCCTGATACTCGAACAGACGTTAAAGAAAGTATCAATTTCGATATTTAAGAACGCTGAATTAATTAATTTTCGTGCTATAATAAGACTGACATCCTATCTCTATTTCAAACCATCAGTATCCAATTCATCTTTTACTAAAATCATGTACTTCATATTTTAGCAAGTACTCTTAATAAAACATCCTGCCGTACAATATCGCGCATCTTTTCCGAGGTGATAGAAGAAACGATAATATCAAACGAGGATTATAATTTCAGATTCGATTTCTCCAGATATTGCGTTTTATGTGCATGCAACGGCACCCAATAGAATTACGTAGTATTATGTTCGGCTGGGAAGATCCCGGCACCGAGACAACAGCGAATCATCGATCTTCGATTAATTATCGTGTCTCGAAATTAAACGAGCGTGGTTTCACGCTCGTGTCTTTTTCCAACTTAACGCCCCTCCTCCTAGTTTCTATCAGTAATAAATTAATTCCTTTGGCGCTACGTCTGTCCGACACCCTCTGAAACATCGTGGCCTGTCGCCGCTGGTGGATGGAGCCGGGTGCAGCGTTGACGGAAGGGACGTCGAACGCGCTTAAAATTGATGGTTAATTCAAAACCACCGCAGGGCTGCGACTGAATTTGACCGAGGCAAATAACAGGGGGACCAGGTTGATTCGCGGCCTGCAGCTGTAAACACGAATAATGGAGAGTACCGATTGGTAAATTGTGTGCTCCGGGTTGTCGAGGCTCGTTGCGAACGCGCAACTCTCTCTCTCTCTCTCTCTCTCTCTCTCTCTCTTCCCTCTTCAACCCTTCTATGCACCAACGTTCCTCTGCCCTTTGTTATTCCTCTTCATCTCTCGTTTACCCCATCGTTGTATCTTTTTTGTTCCTTTTTTTTTTCTTTTTGTTGTTGTTACTGTTCTCTGCCCAGTCTCTTTTTATTCCCCTCTTCTCTTTCTCTGTTTTCTCGACACGAGTGCACGTGGTGGATCTCTCCGGAAGGTAGTGGATAGAACCGATGATTCGAGCGAACATGCGTTTCGACGTTGAACCGGCGACGACGACGACGACGACGACGTTTCTCGTCGTTCCACACTGGGGGCTTGTCATCGATACTCGGGGGCCGGTGCCTGTTTCCGGGTGAACGATAAGCGTACCGTTAAAAGCTCCCGGAGATATTTATAAAGTATCCCGCGGCATCTTTTTCCGCTCGTCCGCGATATCGAGTAGCGGATCGATCGGTATATTGCATGAATTATTCATCGAGTCCACGGCTATTGTATCGGGCTACGGTTGTTAAAGTTGAGGATAGAAGAAAAAAAAAGAAAAAAAAAGAACGAACGTTCCGGCGACATCAATGATTCGTCGCGTCGTGGTAAATGGAAACGCGGGCAAATGCTACGTGCAGGAAGTGGAAAGTCGTTTCGCTTGTGTGTATAATCCGACGCGATCGAGTTATTACGATTTTGTCCATTTCGCTTGCGAAATTCATGTCAGATCGTTTTTGGTCTCGTTAGTGTTACACGTTTATTGCTTCTATCGATTGATGCGTTGATATTGATGTTTCATATCAACCAAGCGCGATATGAAGCTTCTTTCTAATCTCTTTTTGCTTTTAATTTTCACTCCATTATTTAGGAAAACAATAACAGGGCAGAAGTCAACATCGAATATTCCATGAGAACAAAAACGCAATAGTTGCGTAAACATCGATCGAAACTAGGATGTTTTAGCGAAATATAAAGAACCGGTATTATGTACGTTGGTATTTTTCGATTGTAGTTTTGCAATCGAAATCGAAGTACGGAAACACTAGTATGATATTATATCCTTGTATGAAAATATCGATTCACGTATTTTTCTACTTTTCTATTTCAACTTTTCTATTTGATTTTACCATCATTCTTTTTGAACATCCTTCCATTTTTTCTCTTTTCTCTTTTCTATTTTATTATAATTTTTTTTAGAAATCCAAGCAAAGATCTAAAATAACAATTTTCATGAAATATAAAATAACATTTTTATATTTTATTACGATTCTTTTTAGAAATGTATTTTTAAGCAGGATTTAAAAAAGTGAAATCGGTATTACTCGTTCCTTCTTTCTTATAATTTTTAAAAAATATTTTTAAGCAGAGATTTAAAATAAAATCGATATTATTTTGTTATCCGTGTAATATTAGCAATGTTATGCCAAAATCGATACGCGTAATACCGAAATCGCTGCACTACTGAAATTAGAGAAATCCCCAGTATTTTACATACAGTATACGTACATACTGTATGTATACATACGTACGTTTATATAATACGTTTACGAGCGAGAAAGAATAAAATGTTACGATGGTTGGAGCATCAACTGTCAAGCGTCGTGACATCAATCGATATTGCTTCTATTTTAACAGTCGAAATGTTACAATATATATTGGAATATAAATTAACAAAATATAAACAAATGAAAAATTTCCACTAGTGTGTTGTTATTTGTTTATTATTGAATTATTGCAACATTATTTGTTGATTATACGAGTTAGTACACAAAGAAGAAACGTTATTCATAAGTGTCTTCAGTATATCAACGTCAACATGTTTAATAATATAATTGGTATACATATATTTAATGATAGGCAAATCGATATGTTTAATTAATGAATGTGTCCATGTCTACGAAAAGAAAAACTGAGAAAAAAGAATATTTATTTCGGTGTAGCCTTCAGTATAGCCGTTGGCATAATACTGATATTAAAATAGTACCAGTTTTAGATTCCAGAATTTGAAACAATTCATTATAACGCGTCATAATACATTGTTAGCAACAAAAGTGTCAATTATATTTTATATTATGATTTTATTAATTGCATATATTGCGTTATTATACATTACGTGCTAAAAAAGGACATTGCAATAAATATATCTTCGATTTGGTTGATCGTTAAATTATGCAGAGAAGCATTTGTAATATTTAAATCTTCAAGTGCAATGTAAAATCCGATAACTTATGTTATTTGATTGGAATTTGATTTATATTCTTTTGCCCGCGTACATCAAAGATATATAGTTTTATTGCGGCTATATATTTAATGACTATTAATCATTATTAACGCAGTTTAATAAATTTAACCAATCTCTCTGTCACAGGTACAGCGAAAACGCGAAAAAGCTATCGAAAGCTTACAGAGACCGACCAAGTACTCCGTTGGAGACAGCAGTATGGTGGACAGAATACTTGGGTCGAGGGAATGCTCTACCATACGTGAGAAGCGAGGCGGCGAACATGTCCTGGCATCAACGCAATCTCATCGATGTCATGCTTGTATTAGCGCTCCTTGCGTTGCTTTCCATCTACGTTTCGTTCAGAGCATTGAAATACATTCTGACTAGACGCAAAAAGAAACAAGAAGAGACAACTGAAATGCTGTCGAAGAAGAGGGATTGACGACGGTGCCGTTAGAAGATATCACGATGACAAATAACGTAAAAGACAAAAGAAGACGAGAAGTCGTGTATATATGATACGAGTGATACGATGAAAACAGAAAAAGAAGAAAAAGGTACAAGAACTTACGATAGATACGTAGACAATTACACCACGCCATTAGTGCACTTTTCGTTTAACGTGGTTTCGAAACGCTCCATCGTGAAATTTTCCTCTTTTCGCCGAAGAAACAAAAGGATCGATCTTGCTTGAGGCGAATTTCGACGTGATGCCTCGACAATAGCCAATCACGGAGCCTTTTTATCCGAGCTGCCGTTCGATAAATTAAATCATCAGCCGTCCGTGGGTGGAGCGTGTTCCTAATTCTGATTACACCGCGCTTCACAGGCGGAAGTCTGTGGCAATTTTCGCGAATGCTCGTTTCTCTCTCTCTCTCTCTCTCTGTTTGCGCGTTTCTTCTTACTTCAGGGGAACGCTAGCCGTGGAAATAAGGACTGAGCTTAGTGGAAATAGAAGGCTGTGACTAAAGACAGACAGTGTTGGGAAAAAGGGTCTTCTCAACCTTGAGAAGAAACCTGGAAGAAGCAAGAGAGACGAAGAAAGCGAGAGAGGAAATCAATAGGAACGGGATCAAGTCCAATATGTACTTTCGAGTCCAAGTCAAGTTTGATATCTAACTTTCGTTTCATGGATTTCGAATACCATACCCGAAAGTGAGAATGTTTCGATAAGCACACTTGCAGCAGTGTCTTCGTTTTATACAGGGCTAGTTTGAAGCTTTTAGAACGAGGATGAAATAAATCTTGCTGCAACTACAGATTTAGAAAAGCGTACTAAGTTTGATGATTCGAAAGTTGAAGCTTGAAAATCAAAATTCTACAGAGTGATCCTCGAGCTCAGAGGATCCAAAGGAGAAGCATAAAAATCAGATGTGAAAGAGATATTGTTTGTATTATATATTTGATTCGTTTAAAACGACATTTGCTTCCTTCCAGTTTTTCCATATGTGGAAACATATATACCGATGGTTTAAGTTATGATTCTGTATAGAAAAATAAGGATATGTTTCGTCAAGTCAATAAAATCTCTATCTCATTCAAAGGAAAATCGTCCAGATGTAATATTCGAGGATTAATAAGTAATAAGCGTACATTTCAATCCTTTATAATTAGTTTATAATTAGAAAATTATCCTTTATATATTATCCTTATTATATATTTCAATCCTTTATAATTAGAAAGTTATAGAGTTGTACTTCATCAGTACATCATTGCAAAAACACAAGTGAATGATTTATACTGATGATTGGTCACCGGATTTTCAATTAAAGTAAATGGCTATAATTAACCCTTTTTAACCAGAATTTCGTTTTTATTTATAGGAGAAGATTATTAATTAATCGTATTATTACTGTACATTAATTGTATTACTTCACTCATACGACAGAAAAACATGTTCCTGTTTTTCTTAGATGTTGCAAACTTCAACAACATCTATCAATTTTGCTAATTCTACAGAGTTACATATACTTCACCGATATATCATTATAAATACACCAAATGAGTGATTATTATTATTAATTGTCAGATTTTCAATTGAGATAAATAACTGCAGTTAATCCTCTGCAACTAGAATTTCGTTCAGTTATAAAAGAAGATTCTTGTTATGTATTAATACAATGAGGAAACATGTTCCTGTATTTTTATACGCGAATATAACATTTGCAAATTGCCTACAGAAAGACAGGAACATTTCGTCAAATCAATAATGCACTGAATCTAATCTTAAAAGATTCCAATCTGTTTGTAGATATATGATCTCTATCCATCAACATTTGACAACATTCTCACAGGAAATATTGTTCTCATATCATTTGAATTACTCCTTTTAAATCTGTTTATATGAACTTATTATGAAGTTTATTATGGAGTTCATACAATATGAGTTTCACTGATTTTTCCTTCTACTTTTCATATAACAGAAATTCAAGCACAACTAGCAAGATTTCATTTAATCAGATATCTACTCTATTTCAAAAAACCATTGGAAACATTTATAATATCCGGCAGTAATTGAATCTACTTGGAAGTAGATTCGTTCTCAGAAAACAAAGTTATCCCTCTTAGATCCAAATATACTTGAAAGTATTATTAGAAGCACTTATAGTGAGTTCAAATGCCAACCAACTGAAGATTACCGAAGACGTGTGAAATATTCAAAGTTCTCTCTCTTAGATTCGAATGTATTTGAAGGTACTTATAAGAAAATTCGAAGCCGACTAATTAAATAAATTACTAAAAATTCGAAGTTACTTGCGAGGTACTCGATCTACCTAGGAAATATTGTTCTCACTTGAAAGTACCATTGGAGACACTTACAAACAGTTCGAATCCACTTAACTAAAGATTATAGTAGATTCGAACCTACTTGTGAGCTACTCGATCCCATCTCTAGAAACCAGCTTTGCGGGCATTACTTGGTATTTCCCAGGTGGCCAAGTCACCGACTGCGTCAACTGGCTTTGGGCTCTCGCAACAACGGCAAAGGGAACATCGCCAGGCGAACAACGACGAAGGAAGAAGACTTTGCTGCGACAAAGAAGTGGCTGGTCGCTGCGTTTGCAGGTGGCAGTAATGGTCTCGGCGAACGAACAATGTACTTTGCGACTATGCGGAATATACAGCTTGACGTTGAAAGACGCTGATCTTAAAGAAGAAGAAGAAGGACGAGCCAGCAACGGCAACAAAGATGGATCGCGTCTAACATCGGCGGATTAAATGAGACTGGATGCTCGCTTCTGTTCAGCCGGCGTCTCACGGTTTTCTCTTCACCAGTTTCAACGTCGCGGATTTTCGCATGAGTGCCCGTGCAGCATGAGATACGCGCAATCGGCTCATGAGGATACAAACGAGACGATAAACGCCAAGAGGTCCCTCTCTCATCTTTTACGAGATAAGCGTCGCAGGCAAGTCGACGTCTCATGGTTCGCAAAGTTTATCAGCACACACAGTGAAAAAAGAGTTTTAACAGAATTCTTGTTGAGTGGGTCAAATTATTGAACGATTTGTAGGATTTGTAATTATTTAAACCTAACCTGTCGATTAGATTATTCAAAATATAATGTAATAAAATTGGTTGTTAAGCATTTTCTATTTGTATGTTAATAAGTTGATGTCGTATCATATTGCGAATACTTGATGGGAACACTTCTTTTTTTTTTAGGAGAATTTCTCATTTGCTCGCTTTTATTAAATGTTGTTAATTAATCAAATCTTGCGCGAATTATTGAGATTCTGCGTAAGTGGTGGGATTTCATAATTGTTCAAATTGCTGATTAGATTATTCAGGAATTATTCAATTGATATGTGAAGCTTATCAGGATTTTGGAATTATCAGGATAGTAGGGTAATTATTCAGATTAGTGAGCAGAATCGTGTCTTATCGAGTTATTCGAGAAGAGTTTGCCGCGAATTATCTTTCATTAAACATTATCAAGTAAATAAAATTTTGGAAGAGTTATCAAGGACTAAAGTTCGCGGAATTTTATAATCACCTAAATTATCGATAAGATGATCTAGATAAATAATAATAAAATTATCCAGTATATTATTTTCTTTCTGTACGTTGATAAATCTGCTGAAAGTTTCGCTCGGTGATCCTTCGATTCGATACGTTGTGAAACATTAAAGCGTTTGCCTCTGAGAGCTACTAATGCATCGGAACAGAGTTCCGCGATCCTTTCAGCCGCAACCGGATTCCCCCGTTTCAACTGCCGACGGGGGGAGGCGGCAGGGATTGTTTCGTACTTGCGCCAGATTGCGTCAAATATTTGCTTGACAAAGTTTGCGCGGGCCACGGCCACAAAATGCGTCGTGAAACATTATTCCACGGGAAAGTCCACGCGTCGCGGGATTCCTTCGCAGTGACCAACCAGTTCGTCGAGGATCGGTTTGAAAAAGAACCTGTCCACGTAACTTTTTCTCTTTTTCTCTTTTTTTTTTTCTTTGTTGTGTTCCCCAGTGTTTCGCGAGTTTTTATATTCGAGTAGCGATTCGAAACTAGAACGAAACGGAACGAAACGTCGATTGAGGCTTCATTTCGTGCGACGAGATGTAGCGAAGAGCACAACTGAACAGTAGTTTGCAAGTTTTGTGTAAATTCTTTCTTATTATCGTTAATATTAACTCTCATCGAAATTGACACAAATCATTTACACTCAAGTGTTCAATTTCGTATCGTTTTTTCTCTAATGTTATGATCATTTGTTCTTTAATTCTTACTCATTAATTTTTTAAGAATTGATATTGAAAATGATATTGAAAATGACAGATTCCAAATGGAATTGTAGATTACACTGACACAACAAAGTCGTACGTATTTTTGACTTTATAGGTTTCAATTACATCAAAATACAATAATTCCTTCGAAGAATGATATATTTTCAACTGCGTCTAATTAATTGTACACATACCGAATCATTATATCATTCATGTAATCCAATTCGATGCAAGATTTACAAGAATCCTATGCCTAAGCACAAAAGAACATCGAATCATCGAATATTTTTGTCTGCTACGAGCAAATAAAAAGTATTTACAACTTTGAAAAGTTTTTTAGATTATCGTTAAACGTGCGGTATCACGTTTTCCATATACTTTAGCGTGAAGTATATAAAAGTTATGTTCTTCGCTATAAAACGCATTACTTATACATGGATCAGATTGTGATCGTTGTTTTTCCAAGCGTTTAAAGCGTTTAAAGAAAGGATGAATTGGATATTTCGTGGTCGGTAGCGTGCTAGGTCGAACGATAATATTTACCGATGACGAAACCGTCGGGTGGCCGGTCGCGATGGAAGTTCGACGGTGATCCGCTTCAAAGGGGAACTTTCTTTCGAGCAGTTACTCCTAGGACGGACAGGAAGCTTTTTAAAAAGCGATTCGAGACGTAGACCAGGGGAGTCAAAGGGGCGTGGGAGTGCGCGCGAGCCGGAGGGAAACGTACTTCCGGCGATACTTTCTCTCCGGCGGCGCGGCGACGTAATGGAATGTAAAGTTCCCGATTAAATTGCGTCTTTAAGCGATCCTCACCAGCGAGATATTTTTTGTAAAAATATAGGCGAAGTAACCGAGAAATATCGTTAGCCCCCCGCTGTGTCTTCGGCCGTCGCCGTTGTTCGGCCAACTTCAAAAACCCATTAACTGTTCGAAACACAGCGGGAAAACAGCCGGATCGTTTCTCTGCGAGGCATGTTGCCACAGAAAATATTTTTTCGAGTTTTCCCACCGTCGAGACGCGATCGTCGCGTAATATTACGACCGGTTCTCACGGAGGGCGTTCGGTGGTTCCTTTGTCTGTTCTTTGGAACACCTTCTTTGACGTCTGATGCATTGATTTCGGGTGTAACTTTCATCTTGTTGCATTTTATATTTTTTTTAACCTCTACCTTATTTTTCTTAATTTAAGATAAACAGTCGAATTTGCAAATTTATACCCTTCGTTGTGATATTTATCAATTTACACGCTCTCAGCTACACGCCATTTTTTCACGGTCAAATAAAAAGTATTCTATTTTGAATATATTTCATGCAATTTTTCATATTAACGTGTAATATTTCACATTTCAAATTTCCTATAAATCCAATTGTGTGTATATGTATATAACACGCGCAATGCTCACGTAAACGTTTCCCATAGCAAATCGTTGGATCTACGCCGAAGAAATGAGTACGACGAGGTGCCAACTCATTTGATCAAAAATCAAAAAGAGCGATTGAAAGGGTTGAAACACACTTGGAACTGTGATTGGAAGCGTTGAAACGCGAGCACGACGCTCGTGTGAATGAAACTCGAAGAAAGGATGATGCGTTCCCCGGTAATGCGTTCAAGGGGATGAAAAGAGGGCTTACCCCTGAGTTTACGTCGCGTCATTTCGCGCTCGCTTTAACTTGGCTGATTGAATCATGAACGGGACCTGCCCCATTCCTTGCATCGGGACTCCCTCCGGGGGAAGGATGTTTCCTTTCGCATGGGTTACATCACGAGAGCAGGTCAGATGGAATACGATTCGACTGTGTGTCGACTGGTGAAATAGGCCACGTACACTACCGTTCGAAAACATTCTTACTCTTCTGACAAGATGCGTTTCACGAAATGCAAAACTACGAACAGGGCGACCTGTTCGATTATCAACCCTTAAATGCACACATCTATATCATTAATCCTGATTTGCAACAGTTTGTATTACTAATCCTAAATCTATCGTTAATCTAATCCTAAATTCTAAATTTAAATCCTGAATTAGTATTCATGAATTGTTATTTAATCTTCTGGATGATACATATTAATGATACTGAGCTGTTTCGTTTACATCTCGGTAACACAGTTCTCGCAATGTTTAATAAAAGTGTTCATTAAAAGTCTGGTACGAGAAAAAGTGTACATAATGAACGTAAATTTCTACTGAATAAACAAAGGTAGATCAGAGTGAATGAATAGGGTAGTATTTCTGAAGGAAACGTAGTGCTCAATGTATTTATTTATTTGCCTTGCAATTAGTTAGGGCGATTGGTCAGGGCAATTATTGCAACAAGTGGCGAAAAAGAAAGTAGCGCTATACATATCTTGTAAAGTGTAACTGTAAGCTTTTATTTGAAAAAATATCAAAGTGTTCGAAAGAATGGCGGACGAAAGAAAGTTTAAAAGACAAATAATCCATATTTTTATAAAATGGAATAATATTTAGCAAGAGCAATGAATAAATGGTTGTTACCAATATCGATAAAAAAACATATCTAGTGCGAAAGTATGTATATAAAAATATCTATATGCCACGTATCGACGGTCATACGGACTATTTTAAACATTCTTTCGTTTGTCAGTGTATTTCAACACAGGCAGAGAAGTATTAAAAAATTAAGAGAATGAATAGAATCGAGAAACGTTTATAAAAATATAGTATGACGTTTTCGACAACTTTTGTTATTTATTCAAAGGGAAACGCTCGAAAGAGTTTCACGAAAATTTTCGCGTGGAAACGTTAAAAATCGTTCCTTCCGGCTTGGTATTTCCGTGCAAGCCGGTTTTAGCC
>CAJDYZ010009611.1:31964-50173 GCA_903986555.1 Heterotrigona itama | reverse complement strand
AAAAAAAAAAAAAAAAGAACTCACCCTGCGCGGCAAGAAGTATCACCAATAGACCAACAAATCGCAGGGGCAACATGTTCTCCCGTCTTTGTTCACTTTGTCAACAAACGACACAATTGCCACTACAGTTGCCGTGTTCGGTTTGAAACTTTGTTACTCTCGGGAGCGAAAGAACGCACGTCTATCTTCCGCGGCTCGAAGACTACCGTTCAACTGAATTAAGAAGCGAACGTATCCACCGATACGAGGTGGATACCGAATACAAACTGAGAGAACGAGCGCGCGTGGTATCCGAAGAGCGGCGACGGAACCGGGCCCCCGGCTTTTTACGGGGACTTGCGCCGATCGGTTGCGCACTCGGCACCGTACGAACTCGACACGCGCCTCAACTCCTGTAGGAATAGGACTTACACGCCTACGATGTGCATTCGTGTACGTACGTGCGACGGCATTTGTAGAAGCGCGCGCCTATACAAAACTGAGTGTACATGTATTCAATGGCGCAATGTCGCGTAAATGCCGCACGAATTTTCTTCCCTCTACTCGCTTGTTCGTAAAAATCATGCTTCTCAGAGTTTCTGTTCGTTGCTGTCGATTCTCTTTAACAACCTTATGTCACCTCGGATATTTGGCTTTACGATGATTGAGAAGGAAACGTGTATATTTCAATTTTATTATCGTATCGTATAATGATGTTGCTTGATAATTCCTAATTAAACTTTTGGAGAGCTTTTGACGAATTTACCATCACCATAAAGACGTACTTTAAACTTACTTATACTTTACGCTGCAGAATTATGTTTGATGAGAATGGGAAGCGCAGAGATATTTTATAGGGAATCGCGACCAAGTATAAATCAATGCTCGCAGACTGATAAAGGCGAGGAATACGTATATCGAATATCGGATTTATCTCTGTGTACAGAGTTTCGAATGAATAAAGCATAGGCACGTATATGTGCGCGCGTGAGGAGCATGTATTTGCACGTTACTTTCGTCGAGCGCTTACCTCTTTCGATTCATCCATTCGCTTTGTCATTGTGCATAAGACGAAAGGCAAAGAGCATTCACTTCTTTACATTCCTTTTTTTATCTCCAAGCGAATTAAAAAATCATACGCATAGAGACACTTTGAACGAAATGCTCGTAATGTTTGTGCGTTTACTCATTGTGTTCAAAGAAAGTTGTCATTATCCTAAATTTAGCAATTCGTGATTGCGGAAATTTAATTAACTTGCATGTGAATTCGTAGGAGAGACTAATATCACTACTGTGGTTATGACACATAAAAATAATTCGTAATAACATTGTACGAACTATTAATCAAATGACTCATATCCTTGCTATGATGTCATTTGTAAAGTTTATTATACATATATAACATAGATATTTGTCAAGGCAATTTTTTTTTAATTTAATTCGTTTAAATATAAATTAGTAAACGATTTTAATAATTAATACCTTTCTCGTACAACTGTTAATTCTAATTATTTACGAGATTAATAACATTTCTCAAAAAGATATGTGCTTAAAAATTTAATAACAGTAACAATATTCATTTTTGCGCATTATTTATGCAAAGTCTAGAAAGAGCTTCAGCGACGGAAAAAATATTTGAATTTTAAATCGCCGCTAGCACGGCAAAGAAAATATTTAAATTTCATATCTAGCGCCCTTGAACAGGCACGTTTCATTTCCTTTTCCCGTGATAATAAACAAAGCCCTTATTTTACTTCACACGTATATAATTTCCTTTTTGTGCATGTCCTTTGTGGCAACGTAAACCTGTATCATAATTTTCATTTCCAATCTTATTTGCACAAAGCATTCATTTTTAATCTTTAACACTCGTAGATGTAACCTGTAATTAATGCAATAGATATTGGTTTATTACATGTAAGATAACGTACTGTGATACTTTATTTTCCCCGAGTGCCTGGTATAGCCATCTCGTGATGGTATTGCGAAGCTATATATGAAAAATTTATGCAATTAATCGCGATACGAGTTGCCGAGCGTATAAAAAAAAAGGCAGATTTAATATCTCATAAAAAGAAAATATTTCTATCGTGGATGTCGATACATTAATATAAATAGAGAAGTACGAACAAGAGGGAATTGCAGACATTCTCTCGTGCAGCTGGAACTGTTGGATTCTCATTAGCAGAGAACGGTGTTTGATTGGTTGATTTTGAAACAACTTAAAATCCCGCCCAAGAAATCGCGATGCGTTGCCGAACGCAGAGAGACAAAGGACGCTGTCGTATGCAAGCAGATGGACGCCATGTTCATTTGTCAACGGACGTCAAGGTGTGATCGTTCGGAGGAGCACGATTTCTTCGAGAAAAAAGAAAGTATCGAAATATATAGTGGTTTCATTAAACAATCGTCATCAAGTTAATGTGCATCTTGAACGGCATGGCGTCCTCGGAATTACAGAAACGGAAGCTGGAAGAATACGAAATGCAGCTGTTTAGCTTTCATTCGAGAGCCGTATACGCTACTTGTAAGGCGCCGCCGATATACAGTTTCACTTGAATGCTTTTCAGATTTCGTAGTATTCTCGTCGTACGTAATCGCATATCCCGATCGTTGGACGGGTGTACTCTGGTATCATGTAGATTTGATCATGACTAGAGTCACACTCGTCCATTGCTTGGGATACTTTCATCGACCCTCTGCGGACGAAGTAATCACAAAGCGACTACCGCTTTACTCTCTTTTTTTTCTTTCATCTCTCTCTTCTTTTTGTTTTCGTTTCGTTTCTTTCCGTCTTTTCTTTTCTCTTCTTTTCCCATCTCTCACACCTCAAAATCAAAGAACAAACAAATAAAATTTGACCTTGAACCTATATATATATATAATATATACATACATACATACATACATACATACATACATACATACATACATACAAATTCCATTTCTTTTTTTTTTGCTTTTTTGTCTTGTTTGTCCAATTCAGATATCTGAGTAAAGTGTAAAATATATAAAAATAAATGATTTAATACAAATGACGATACATCTATTCAACAAATATCTTAATTTATTTTTATGTTTACACTAATGCTTGTATTAATAAATAGTGATAATGACAAGAATGAGATATGGATGATCAATTATTGTTTTGTATAGTGCAGAATATTATAAGTGAAAGGATATATTCCACAATTGAGAAGATGTGCGAAACAATTGAAAAAGCATATAAACTAAATTCTGACAATTTAGAACTCCTTAAGACAAATCGAAAGCAATTAGAAAGAGCATATTTTAAAGGAGCGATGCCACATTTAGAAAATATTAAGGTAATTGCATTGATCACAAACATGTAATGGAAGGTAAATACTTATTTTTTCTAATATGTGAAAAAGTATATAATTATTTTCCTTAGGATATTGTAAATAAATATGTTGTTGTTCCAAGCAATGTTTTGCTTGAAGAGGATAAACATCAAAGAATACAATACAGTGACGCAGACTTTGAAAGTCTCAATCGAAGGTTAGAAGATTTACAAGAAAGAGCAAAAAAAGTACGTATCAAAATATTTTTTAAGTAATGTAAAATTTATATTATCAGAGATAATAAGTGAAATTTAACTTTCTGTAAATAGGCTACTATTTTGAATGCAATACTGAAAGAAGAGCTGCAGATTTTAGAAAAATTTCCAATTTCTGAAGGAGATGTAAATAAAATGTGTGATATAATAGAAAAGATGAAATGCCCTGATATAGGTGAAAAAATGTATCAGTCAGTAGAAGACTATAAACAATTTTCCACAAGTTTGTTTGATATTAGAAAAATTACAACAAAAATGAAGTACAACACAGTGGATAATCTGAAATGCAAAAAGTTTGATTTAAATACTTTATAAATTGAAAGAATATAAACAACGTAAAAACGAATTGTTTGTTCAATTGTGTTTTCTCCAAATGAAATTATGTAAATATGCAAATTGATATTCTATGAATTTTATACTTATATATTTTATACTTTTTCTATAAATAAATTAACTTACAACGCATTAATTTTACAGCTGTGATATCTCTGCATGAAAATGTTTCTAAAAAGAAGAACCGAAAGATTAGCCCTGCCATAAAATTAAAAATTCGCACCACTTGAATAAACAACTAGCAAATGCTTGTGGTATTTTTATTATTGAAATAAGGTATTTACTTTTTGTACATCGCTTTCATTTTATACATGTATTACACGTAATCTAAGACATCAATTTCTATAAATTCAATAGCAACCAAAAAAATACAACATAAAATTTACAAATCGCAGCATAAAAAAATTTATTAGTAATATTTTGTACGAGATCGTAGTAATTTCAGTTAACATAAAATAATTAAAAATTCAGAAAAATTTAATAATTATAGATAGGCTAATCAATTTACTGTTGATTCGCTTCGCTTCCAGTGTAAGATCACTTACACTGTTCTTTTCTTTTTAGGTGTACGAAGATGGAATATATTGCACAATCCACAGTTAGGTCTCTTTCACATAAGCCGCATACACGCATGACGAGACAAGAGTCTTTTTTGTGTTTTGTGGGTTCTTACATGCTCGTGTATAAACTGGCATTCCCGGTTTAACGTAACTTGTTTCTTTCTGCCTGGTAGTCGTGTATTCCCATATGGAAAAGACAGAGTACACTAAAGCATAGCGCTTCCCCTTAAAAACACTCCGGTAGTGGGGCACGTTAGAGCAGGGGATTTTCGCTTCTACGCTAACAAAGATTTACCAGCGTCATTCCAACACGTTCTGTTGAGTATAGTGGAAGAGAATAATGTGTGCTATTATAATTTTTCATTTCTCTAAATAATTGTCAAAGGCGTGAAATATTTTCTGACGTAACCAAATATTGCTATAGCTTAGAATTTTCATTTTACAATAATAATTTTTATAACTATTCTGTGTACACAATTTGCAACAATTATAAAGATGCATGGCAGAAAATATGTTCAAAAGGAAAATGTTTCTGACAAAAATCATGTATGATTTACTCAAACAAAATTATATTGATTATTTCGGAACCGAAATAAAATATTTTTGAAACGTAAAAAGAGATTTCTAAAGTATTTCTAACATAATTAAAATAAAATTTCAAGAAAGAAATTCGAAGATTTTATTTCTCGTTTTTTATGTACGCCATAATTAATGACTGAAAATTAGAGAAACTTAAATAAAAGAGTTGAGGATCATTTTTTAAAATATATCAAAGATATATATACAAAGTTATAAACTATATTGTTAATGTGCTATTATTTAGGAATTTAAAATTAAGCTAAATGAGAATTTATATATATAATTTGTAAATATCAGTTAATAAGAATGTAAGACTTATGATATTAATTATTACATTAGTAAATTATAAGACATGTTCACGTGTTCACAACTAATTTTGATCCAGGTATTGAATGTAATTGTGAGAAAATAAACATTATTTAATCAAGTACTTCGATGTGCTGAAAGAAATTTGTAAATTTTTATACATGCATTTTTATGAATAACAGAAAGAAAACTGAGCAAATTAATCCCCTTAATATTTCTTTTGCATATGGTGATTTCAAAACTAACGGCGAAATATTTATTTATCACAAATTACGTTAAATATTGGAATCAAATTTGTTTGTACATATCTTCGATAACATTATCTTCGAGATGTATACCTAAAAAAAACAAATTATTGGTATAAAACGTTAAAATTAATTTTTTTTTTAATATGGATACACAGACCTTGTTTGCAAAACAAGATCTAGTCTATGGACAAGCAAGATGCTGACATCTATCGGAATTTACCCTTTCGATTTCAGTCGAAATTTAGAAGGAATCAAATAGCAGCAGCATCTGCAGACAAGAAGAGCAATGTGCAACAAAAGTAAATATACGTCGTATAAAAGACAAGGAGAACAATAGTACGCAATAAAGACAAAAATAGCAATTAACCATCTTTTCGCGGCGTAGGTATTTTGAAATTGAACAATTTTCATTTCCCAGAAATACTAATTACGGGCATGAATTTTGCAAGCTTTTATAATTGAATTGGATTTCCGAATCCGAATTAGACTTCCAGTTTTTCGTCTCGTTATTCCATTCGATCTACAAAAGCACGTATAAAAATTTACAAATTCTACCAAAAAGATTGAAATACTTGCTTGAATAATTTTCTCAGAAAATATATATATCTTATATTATTTGAGAGAGCTGTAAAATACACATATAAAAGTTACATACGTATTTGTAGGACATTTGTAACATTTAACAAAAATATTTTTCAGTGATAAATTAATCGTTCCCTTATAAATGATTGACTAAATTAATCATTATCCGTTTTAAATTTTAAACAATTTCTGTTAATAATTTAAACATGTATTAAGCGCGAGCTACATTTTGAACGAAAATGTAAAATCACAATTTGATTGATGCTGTCATAAATGCAGCATAATATTAATGTGCATGATAATGAACATTAAAATGCAGATTATCAATGTATTTACTGATTATTAAAGGAAAAATTGAACTCGAGGTGCAACAACCAATAGCTTTAACGTTTCGTTTTAAATTTCTCAGTAATGGTTTGTCGTTTCATTTCGTCCGTTATTTTCTGCGAACTTCTCTACATTACAACGAAATTCTTATTTATTTTCTGTGTAAAGTTTCATTGTTCTGTAATAAAGTCAGATTATTTTAAATATTTGAAGATTTCTGGTATTTTTTTCTTTTAGTGAAAAATCGATCGCAAGGGAAATGAACCAATAGTATCGAGGTATGTTTGGTTTTAGTATAGAGTGTTGAATAGTTTCTTACAAATGGTGTGGGGTTAGAGTAGGGATGAAAACAGACATACAGACGTTGTGTCCGGTATTCCATATTAATGAATGTATTATCATATGTTTGGTACTTTGAGGTATCAATATAATAATAAAATCATAAATTAACGGTAATCGTTATTAATCCAATAATAAAGATATAATCATATTGAGTTATTTTGTATTGGGTTTGTATAACTTTTATTTTATTAATAAAAACTGATTTTTTTAAGCTTTCAGTTCAAATTAATTTATACAATGTTTACTATTGCTTCTATGTTAAGACTTTTACGATCATTACTCATATAAAATGATTAGTTTTATTGAAATAAAAGTTTATAAATGATGTATGATCTCTAATAATTTTATCTGTTATATACATATAGATAGTCTACAGGATGTCAGAAGAGTTTGTGGGTTGTACAGTTTCTGTAAAATGTATTGAAGAAGTTGGAACTTATCAAGGACAAATAGTGGACTTAAATAAGGATTGTATTATACTTTCAAAGGCTTTTTGCAACGGGGTTCCTCATAGCTCACCTATAGTCGTATTATGGTATTTGGCAATGATGATTTAATTTCATTAGAAATAAAAATGAAATGCATACATTTAAAAATAAAACATTTGTAAACTTTTAGTGCAAAGGATATATTGAACGTGGAATTTATATCAATCAATGATAAAGGATTCAATACTAATGATACAAGATACAATGTAAGTGACCACAATCAAGCACAAAATAGCATTACTGTAAAAAGACCTATTGCCAAAAGAGTTGGTAGATCATTCTCTGAAAGTGTTTCATCTTCTGTTCAATCCACATCATCACAAACACAAAGTAATTTTAAAAAGCCAAACAGTAATTCTCAGTCTACTTTAGAACAACCTACCAATGGGAAAATTTCATTAGGTATAATAATAAAATTAATTTTTTGTGCTAAATAAATATCAATCATTGTGGATGATAATGTGTTCTTTCAGCTGAATCTGTTGATAAACCAATGCAAAAGAAATTAAGTAGTAAGCAGAGAAATGAGCACACATTTGGTACTTCAATTGATCAATCTTTGAATCAAGACTTTGATTTTGAAAAAAATTTAGCTCTGTTCGATAAAGAGGTCTGTTTTTTCCTTCTAATAATAGTTCATTGAACTAGTTCATTAAAATAAAAGTGATGCATATTTTTTACAGGCTGTGTGGCAAAAAATAAATTCTTTGAAACCTAAGAAACAAAAACAAGTAAATTATAGGCATGATGAAAATGTTATTGTTTCTGAACGTGCAGATTTTAAACAAATATTAGTACCCAGTGCTGGTGAAATAGAATATGTAACAGACAATGGTTTAATAATTCCTAGTATAACGCTTAACCTTCATCGTCAATTAATAGGAGCAGCAGATAGACTGGGTATTAGTTGGGAGCGTAGAGTATGTAAAATTAAAGTGTAAAAAACAACATTTATAATCTTGTTAGTAAATGAAACTCATTTTAAAAATTAGGTAGAACTTCTTGGTCGTGCTGGTGCAGAAATTATATTGCAACTATTAGGAGGAAGTCATCGACTTAATCCAAATAATGCACATCAGTGGCCAACAATTATTGCACTTTGTGGACCTCATCGTTCTGGCGCAGCAGGTGTTAATTGTGCTAGACAATTATCTACTCATGGCATTAAGACAATAGTGTTTGTAGAAAATTCTGAAGACGTTTTCCTTCTACAAGAATTATCTTTATATAAATTAACAGGAAATAAGGTAGAAACTAAATTTAAAAATTTACCATCAATAGTGGATTTAATACTCGTAGCACTTTGTGATGAAAACTCACCAAGAATGATCACGCCTATAGCAAAATGGGCAAATAATAATAGGGCACCTATTTTAGCTATTGAACCACCAGCTACAGGAACGCCTGGTATTCCAAGTAAATGTAGTCTTCTTGGTGGATTACCATTATCTCATAGTGTTGACAATGGCAAATTATATTTATGTAATCTTGCACTGCCAAACGAAGTATATGCGGATGTTGGTATAACATATAGGTCTCCTTTTGGACCGAAATTCGTCATTCCTTTGCATTCCAATAATTCTTAACAATTTTATAAAAAGGATTATATTTCTAATAAAATGTTATAATTTAATATAATTTTAGTTTTATGCCTTGCTAATATAAATTTATACTTAAATCGCGAATATTTTCCCGAATTTAGAAAATAAAAATCATGTATAATGTAGCATTTAATGTTATAAAATTCAAGCGTAGTTTGTGTATAAACAGTTATAATTTGGTGTGCAAAGGCAATTGTGTGTAATTGTTCTTTTAAATGTGTAAGTATACAGTGTATACAAAATTAACATACAAATAATAAATATACAGTGTTTGGTTTTGTAAGTTACATAAACAAATAAATGCTTTTAAATAAACAGAATAAATTCAAGTAAATCTAGTATATCAATTTTTAAATATTACAGAGTATAAGAATTTTACAAATACTACTCGTATATTTTAACACATATGTTGTTTCCTACTAATAAGTACATAATATTACAAGTATATGATATTCTTTTTACAAAACAATATAATTGTACAAATTTCGATTTACACGTGGGTCTTATTTTCATTTATAATCAAGGGTAGACATTAATATTGATATTTAAATCATTTTTTAAGTAAATTCAGCCTAAAGAAATTACTTATTATATTTATAATTTGTGATAGATAAATTCATGTTTACATGTTTTTTTGCGATATTCAGGTTTTTTTAAGCTTCTCTTTATCTTTTAGCTTCTAAAGTACAGATTAAAAAAATTTTATTATTCTAATAAAACGTACTTACTTGTGTTATTATGTCCATGTTTATCGAATAATGTACGAAATATGGTAGCATAATTCAAATAGTTGTAAAAACTGGTTGTATAAGATTTATTTTAATCATAGATAGCCTAAGTAAATAAGTTATTTATATTGTATATGTAAATATATATTTATATATTTTGAAACTTAGTCTTGATATTTAATATGATGATAAATTCTATAAATAATACCAATGTAATTTCTTTTAATATTATTTACATTACTTTGAGTAGATTTAGAAATATAATATAAAAATATAAGATATAGAATGCAAGAAATGAACAAATTAAAATATTAATATTAATGGTATATCTTTTTTATTTTTTATAACTATTGTTTGTCGAATTTTTACAATAATTCTATTAATAAAATAATATATTTCAGTAAAATAGTATAATAGTTAAATTACAGAATTATAATTAACATAATCAACTATTTGCATTAATTAAAGACACTTTTACTTACTATCAAGTCTTATAAATGCAATGCAAATTAACATACTTAAATTCATTACAAAAATATTTCGATACTATAGTTCAGCTCAAATTAACGTTAAACACATATTTCGTATATTTAATATATTAAATCTATAAACACTTGTACTATTTCAGTATTATCAAGCACAATAATGCAATAATTTCATAAAATATTTGAAGCTAACTTTAATCTGAAAATATTCTTGGTTTTATTTGAATTAATTTTCATATACAGTAGTTAATCTTTAGTTTTTTATTATTTTCAATTAAGTTAGAAATTGAACCATCACATGATGTTTATTTGGAAGAAGTTTTGTTTTCACAATTCTAAAATAGTTTATTATATAATAATAAATACGCCACTAAATATAGTAATTAATTTAGAATGACATAGCATTATATACTTTGTTGTCTCGGAAAAAATTTTAATTTAGTGATTTAGAATTGTGGAAACAATCAATCCCTAATGTTCTCATTATTTATCAGTCACAAGATCTATTTTCAATCTATTTTCTACCTTACTTATTACGGATAGCCATTGGTAATATGAATAATCATGACTTCAGTTCTATCTTATGAAAAATACTTCATATATTTACATTCATAATATATTCGTCGTTTCAGAAGAAACAATGATACATTCATGAGATTTCATTGCCTCTCGATTTACATGTTGTCTAAATCGGTATTTAATTAAAATACTTAACTATATTAATTGAACACTAAACTAAAAATTGACCTCATATTATTTAAGGCATTTTTTAAATTTGAATTTGAATTTCAATTTTTGTTTTATAATACATCTAAAAAAATATAATTACTACATTATTTATATTGCAATGTGTACATCTTTGTTCCTAAATTCCATTTCTTATTATAAATTTTGTTTATTTAAAAAATTAGGAAGTTGTGGTATTGTTTTAACGTCTAAGAAATAATTACAGCAATATACGTTAGCACCTTGCAACAATTATAAGAATTCTTACACGTATTCAGCCTCAGTCAAAATATATCTTAAAAGTACATAACATACATTTGCATTATTTTTTAATTAAATGTTATTTTCATAATTCAAATAATTTGTAACTGTACATGGTCAAAAATTTAAACATTGATGCAATAATGCAAATTATTTTTGTCTTACTATAAATAACAGTAGTTTAATAATTTAAAAGTAATACCACTACTTACACATAAAAATTATTAAGCATTATAGTCTATGATTTATAATTTAAATTACAGACAGTAAATCAATGAAATAAATCAATGAGAAGCTGCTAGATGTATTGATTCATATTAGTTAATAGAAACTTCATTATGAAGTCCAACATTCTTTTTTTTAATCGAAAAATATGTTTTATATTTCTTTTCAATATGAATTTTACTATGTAGTTATATACGTAGTTATGAATGACGAAAAGTTTTTTTATCAACATTTCATCAATAAATATAAATTGTAATATACATTATTTAATTGTATCAAGTTAATTTACTTTTAATTCTGGTATTTCTGCTTTATTAAATCTTTTAAGTTACTATCGCTTTTACTATAAAAAGCGAAAAATGCATCCCATAAATGATACAATATTTTTTCATATCAACTGCGTTTTCGTCATTTAAATTTGACAATTATATCATTTTAAAAATGTTTCTTAGTCTTGAATAAATATATCACGGTATAAATTCATGCATTCTATTATTAATTGTAGCAGAATATAGTTGAATGCAAGTTCATATTTTTCAGTATGTGTAGAATTTTTTTCAAAACTATTCTGCTATAATTTTTTATATTTTACTATATGCAACTGTTAAAAAACAATTCTCATAGTAATTATACCATACCTTATACATCTTCGTAAAAAATTACGCCAGTGTTGACTGGCTCTTATTGCGTCTCCCTAGGATGCTGGTGTAGGATTAGCAGTCGGTGGTACGGCATTCGTTTGTTTCGCTCGTCTGCGTTTGTTTAATAACGCGTTATTTGTGTGATCCAATTGTTTCAAATTGGCTGTATCGTAGTCTACACGCATTGTAGCTAAAGAGCGTGTCATTTCTTCTTGAACTTCTGGCCAAAGTTCCTCACCTTCTCGGAGTACACGGCCAGTATGTAAAGGCGTAGGAGGTACTTCCGTATATTGCTACATATAAAATATATGATTTATATTTATGGCTGTATAACGTATATATTGAACAGTGGAGAGAAAAATTCTTACAGCAATCCATTTATTGCGCATAACTTCGTCGATTTGAAGTCTTTGAGCTGGATCTGTACACAGCATACCCTTGATAAGATTCTTTGCCTCAGTGCTTACATTAGACCATTCAGGGTCTGGAAAATCGTATTGACCTAATCGAATTCTTTTTTTCATTCCAGGTGAAATTGCTAAACCATGATTACTGTAGAAAGGTGGAAAACCACATAATCTAAAATATTATAAAAAGGTATATATAAATTTACAATATACAAATTTATTTATAAATGATAATTACTTACAGTATATACATTATAACTCCAAGTGACCAAATATCACAGCTTTTATCATATTTTTCTGGTCCTAGAACTTCAGGAGCTATACGTCCCACAAAAATATTTGTTTTGTCATTTTCATACACTTACAGAATGAAATTTATTACGAATAAAATTTAAATTTTAAAAACTTACCAACATAATATGGTGTATAACATGGGGTTTGTAATGTATCTTTCATATGAGTTTCTTTCGCAAAACCGAAATCAGTAAGTTTTAATATCCCAATACTATCTAAAATCAAAACATACAGCCTGTTTATAAATTGATATTAACGAATATTAAACTCTTATACGACTCATTTGTATATGATTTTAATATAATTATTTACATACCAGGTTTAGAATACAAGAGATTCTCTGGCTTAAGGTCCCTATGTGCAATATTCATATCATGCAGGTGCTTTACAGCGACACAAATTTCATACATAATTTGTGCAGCTTCTATAAAAAAAAAAAAAGATTGTATAAGATCATTAGAAAATCTATTTAAATTTATATTCAATAAACCATTAATTTAATTTAATATACCTCTCTCTGTGAAAGCACCATCTTGTCTATCTTGTATTCTTTCAAACAACTCTCCTCCTTCCATGCTAAAAATTGATTATATTTAATATTATTTGGATGAACATCTTTTGATTCAAATAAAAATTGAGAAATTTACCATTCCATAACAACTAACAAACATTTATTTCCACTATATGTGTTTTCATATACATCTTTGACTTGCACTATGTGTCTGCAATTTGATGCTCTCCAATGCAATTCAACTTCCCTTCGTGCTTTTACACAATCATATAGCACCTACAAGCATAAAATCATACAGAAATCAGTATTATAAATTCAACAATTCCACACATAGTAATTACATACAACGTATAGAAATTTCAATTTACACGGAACCTTGAATAAATGAGATGATGTAATCTGTTAAGATAAAAGCGAATAGAACATTAGAAGTGATAATTTAGTGACTTGCAATAACGTAAAGTATTGTATAATTTTCAATAGGAAAAAGAGTATATAAATTGTACGAAACGTACAAAATCTTGAACAAAAATTTTTCGGAAGATTTATATACTCGTATATTCGCTTTAAAAATCGCTGGTGAATGACCTAAAAACAGCTGACTCCGTCATTAAATCGATAAAACTTATTGCATTATACAGTGGTTTGCGACCTAACTAACGTTCTTAAGTTGAGAGATGCGATAGTCTGAAATCGATAAATATAATGTAGTTTTAAAATACGGCAATATTTCTAATTTATTAAGAGAACTGCCTCTAATTTATATCATCTGATTAAAAAATATGATCACACGTAATTTATGTGCAATTTAAATTTGGAAATGAACGATATTTTATATCTATATATAACATATGTAAAATAACAAAGAACATTACTGTTGTAAAATATACGTGTACAACTTAAAGAATTACTTGGCACAGCGAGTAACTCTTATCTAACGCTACAAAACCGTTACTGGCACAATATAAATATCTTTTATTTAAGTAATTTCTATCAAGTAACAAATTTAACTATCGTTATCATACCGAGTGTCATATATTTCAGTGTAATATTTCAATTTCTTTCAATATAATTATATACTTGTTACTTAACTTTATATAAACATAATATCATTAATTTAAAAAATTTTAAGCTTCCAATATTCTTGCATGATTTTATGCAAGATACAAATTGTAAGAGGTATGGTAAAGTTGCGAAATAAAAAAAGAAGTCTCGCGGAAAAAGTGTCTTACAGCTGAATCGTATTTTTAGAATATCGGATACGCATGTATTCAGTTCTAAAATTGTTTAAACACAATTAAAACCTGAGGATCACGCTTGAAGAAGTAGAAATCAGTTTTAATTTGAAGTAACGATCTTGAACGATAATAATGAAATAGGCATACATATAGAATGAAATCTTTATGAAAAACTGGTTACGCAAGAAAATATGTGCAATTGAACACATTTAATCGTAGAAAATCATATAATTAAAAAATCTTGTGAATTTAATTTTAATTTTTAGGCTCTTGGATTTTCAAATTTTTCCAACATTTTCGAATTCACAAGTTTCGATATAAATTTTCAATGAATGTCAATCGTATTGTTAACGAGCTTTAGGTTACAGTTTTCCACAATTGTCGCGCGCCCTCTTGAAAATACATTGCTCATGTGCTGACGAGCCGTGATAATATGATTAGCATTAGCACAGTGACATTTCTATTGTTACGACGACGTATGAAATGAACTCGCAGAATTATCATTAATGGGCTCCACAATCAGATTATATTCATCAACCATTTGCGATGTGAGAAAATTCGGAATTATTCTTTTTCTCTCTCTTCATCTCGATGTTTGCTTCGTGAATAACTTCATAATACAACTTATAACACAATTATAGTACCGAGTTCTTCTCGAGTTAAAAGAATGAAAAGGCTATCATTTTTATAAGGAGAATCATTCTTATAACAAGAAAAATCGCAACGATATTTCCGTCACTGATTTCCTGTTATTGAGATTCTACTAACAGATCGCGGAGAGATCCACGCAAACCTAACCTAAACCGTTCCCTCCGCGCAGGAACTAACAAATAAAAATTCAAGTATTCACGGAATGCCACAGCCAAGGCAAAGAAATGTAAAACGATAGTCGACACAACGCGACAACTGTCAAAGCAAGAGGTAATCAATGAACGAAGCTGAATGTGTAACAGAAATACCGGTTTGCAACATTCGCCTCGTAATAATCCATAAATACTGACTGCTTCTCGCAATTATATGAAGATACGCGTGGAAAACATAATTCCGTAACTTTCTCTTCGAGAAGAGAACGTAACGTCAGCATCCTTTTTAACAAGCGTCGCATTCTACAAAAGTCATTAAGTTTAATTACAATCATGAAAAACATAATAAATATAGTTGGCACGATTAATCATAATTAATGTAAATGGACAAACAAACTCATCAGTTTCATCGAAGAATAATATTAAAATTTAAGGGAAAAGTGCTCGAGGATCGATATAAAATAGATAATTGAGTCTGGGACTGTCGGACTGATAGAATTATCGTTCATTACTATCGCACTTCTTCATAGTTATACAGCACAATTTAAACGATTTTGCTGACTTATATGGCTCGTTTCCAATCTTCCTGATAAATCGGCGTAGATAATGAATTAGTAGGCAGTTAAAGCTCTGCTTTTGCTAGATATGTACTAATTTTAAATCAACTGTTTTCATGAAAATTCACTTTCTTTTTATTTAGTTTCTTCTGTTAAGCAACAATATATATATGTTTGCGAATCATATTCGTTCTCACGTTACGTAAAAAAGGGGGGAGGGGTGGAAAGAAATTGATATCTTTCAATGTCTACTGACAGTTGATTTATGGCAAGGAAAATATTCTATGCTGGATTGATATTTTTGGTGACATTAATAACACTAATGTACTGCAAGCATGAAATCACCGATACTGTATAAATAATGACATATTTTTGCTGAAGCTTATCAAGCTATTCTTGTTCATACAGTCAGATGTATCCCCCCTATTTATACATATTTTACTCTTTTTGTGTGTAGAAAAAGAAAAGTATAAATTATTGTTGGGGAAAATGTGCATTAAGTTGGTAAAAAATGACTATAGAAAAGAAGCAACAACGTGCAAGTATTTTGATATTTTAAGAAAAACGTAACAGGGGATTACTGTTTTTAATTATACAGAATGTGATGCGCAAATT
The DNA here is from genome assembly GCA_903986555.1 of Heterotrigona itama. Taxonomy (NCBI): domain Eukaryota; kingdom Metazoa; phylum Arthropoda; class Insecta; order Hymenoptera; family Apidae; genus Heterotrigona; species Heterotrigona itama. The sequence goes on along the minus strand of CAJDYZ010009611.1, from coordinate 33,760 downwards.
AATTCCTCTTTCTAACTTTTATATATTAGAACGTATTGTTAACGACAAAAAAAAAAAAAAATATTAAGAGATAGATCGTTAATTAAATGCGCACATGTTACACGCGCGATTCACATAATCGGTCGTTGACACTCTACATATTTTATACACGTCTGTAGGTAATAAATAATATAGGTTTAATATTCAAAAATCGATGGAATTAGATGCGAGAAAGTGATGAAATTACCTATGGCTCTAAATTTCTAATTATTTTTCCCAATATTTCACGATTCCTGTAATGTATTTGTATTTGTAATTACGTTCTAGATCTGGCGTCGTCTCGTGGAATTCTTCGCGGTGGTACATGACGAGCCAAGAACAACAAATCACGCGCGAAAACACGAGGATTCTCAAAATTTTCCCCAAAGACGAGACAGAGAGAGAAAGAGAGAGAGAAAAAAATAAGAGAGGCGATAGACTTCGAGCGATACACACGCCGCATGGTCGGAATCGTTGAATGGGAAATCACAGAGTATAAATAGAAGATGACTCGCTGGACTCCGTTGGACATCGTTAGTCGATGATCATACTTCAACGCTGCTACGTATCGATATACAACTATTAAGTATATACCTCGCTAACTGGTCAGTTATCGAGGCACGTACATGTATTTCCAGGAAATTCCAAAAAGTCTGTCGAAGTTGGAGGTGAAATAAGAATATCTGGCACATTTGTTTGTTTCTCCATACGTAATGCCAGAGGTGCATTCGTGAAATCAGTTTCCAAGAACCGGTGGAAATAGCAACATTCGTCAATTAACGAAGCAAAATGCCGGACAACGTGATACTATTGTTTATCCCTGATCGATTGATGTCTGTCCATTCACAAAGATGTTAATTTTTTTCCTCCAATAAGAGGATATTACACCTTTTCGTCATTATTCCATTAATAACCAAGGCCAGATGTGTCGCGTTACACTTTGAAGTAAAACATTTTTTTCTTTTATGTCCGCTGACAGGGGTCAAAATGTTTGTAAAATCCTGTTACGTCCATCTCGATCGGTGCAACAACGCAATCGGATATAAGCAATATAAAAAGTAACGTGCTAAACGTTCTCTATCTACACGTATCGTTGTGTTACGCTGCCTGTGCAATCGTGTGTTCAAGTACGGCGTTTTATTGTTCGTGCGTGGAAATTTTAATTAAGTCTCACCCGGGTTATTTCGTCTCGTACACTAAAACAAGATATAAAAAAAAAAAAAAAAACCAAGGAGTATTGTCATTTTCATAGACGAGGGGGGAACCTCGATTATTTCGAGATCCTCGAGCGATCTTTCTCACGTTTGCCTTTCGTTATCATATAATATCAAGCTTTCTATATATGTGTGTGTGTGTGCAGTTTTTTCACAGAATAACCAAATGATCGATCACAAACGAAAAGCACTGATCGTTGATCTCACCTTAAGCGCATATTTTTCCCTGGTATTTTTGTCGTAACACTGAACAACCTTCCCGTTTATCCCAAGACCAAGTACGTGATTGCTAATTTCATAGTCGTCGGTGATCGGCGTGACTTTCGGTAAACGGGCGTCGCATCTTGTGACCGTGTGTTCCATGGTTTTCCGTTTGGTTTCCGCGACCGAAACCTCTTTGTCTTTCGTCGACACCTCCTCGATCTCTATTTCCGCTGCTCGTTTCCTTTTCCCTTTTTTATTCTCCTCGTTCTCCTCGTTCTCCTCGCCGACGGGCCTCTTGCACTTTCTAAAATGGTAATCAATCGTCAGTCACGTTTTCGTTTCACGGAGGAAGAGTCGATA
>CAJDYZ010009607.1:8005-20750 GCA_903986555.1 Heterotrigona itama | reverse complement strand
TTTTTGTATCACCTATCAGCAATTTATTTATTTAGTTCAATTTAAATTCGGCACACCCTGCACAGGGTGGGAAGAAAAGTTTCTATGCCTTCGATTTGATGGAAATACGGCGTAAAGAACTTGCCGCAAGATTGATCTTGAATTTCAAGGTCAAAAAAATGTTTTTTCTTTGCATCGTATTCCACTCATCACGAAGGTAAAACTTTTCCAATCTAAAAATTCTCTTGGAAAATGGCAAAAAAAATTTCTCAATCACTTAAGAAGCGTGCTAACAGCGACTTTATTATTCTGAACGCGTGTCTATTTTACATAATTTTTGTATTACGTTTCACATAGTTGCAGCATCAGCGTGATTCTACATAATCAAATGATCAAACTAACATTAATCGAAATATAAACATCACATCCACGCATCAAAGAAGTATAAAGTCGCTGTTAGTACGCAGTGTTAAATGACTAAGAAACTTTTTTGCCATTTTTCAAGGAAACTTTTAGGTTATATTCCTTGGAGAAGTTTCTACCTTCGTGACAGAGTAAAATACAATGTAAAAAGAAAAAAGAAATTTTGAAATTCAAGATGAAGGTTAATTTTGCTTCAATTATTTCCATCAAATCGAGGGTGTAGAATTCATTTACGAGAGCCATGGGCAAACGCATTCCCGAAGTTCAATTTAAATTCGGGACACCCTGTACGATCGTAAACCTCGGAAATGAACGCGCTATACGACCGCAGTGAAAAGCAAAACGGTGTCTAAAATACCTGTCCCCAGTAATCTGGTTCTTATGTTACAACCGTTTTTTACGTTCGGTCGGCTAAATCGACTGAAACGTTCTCTTCGTCGTTCCCAAAACGTCAGAGAGTTCCTCGGGAAAGTTTCGCCAGCGTTCGAGCTCGCGTTTATCCAGAATATTAATTACGTCAACTGGCACGAGTTTTCCAAAACTTGCAACCGCTTTTACAACGCGGCGTTGCGAGCAATTTGCGTAATATCTGTCCATTAGATCCGCAGCATCCGTCTCTGTTTCTCTCGCCGACGAAAATTTGCCTCCCGTTCGTTCGTCAATTGGCTTTCGTTCGAACTGCGCGCGATTTTTCGGGAACAGAATTACAGAAGAATCGTCGCGTGTATGTACGTACGTGCGTGTGTCGTACTGTAATTCTACAGCGGCGGTTGCAACGTGCAACGTTGGTAGGATCCGTCCCACTTTCCTTTAACGAGCGCGATAAAATTGTGCACACGGGGTCGTGTAATATGCAAATAACAAGGCAGCGTAAAAAAGAAAGAACGAAAGAAAGAAAAAAAAAAAAGAAGCAGAGAGAAGCACCCAAGGGTGATTTTTTATTCGGTTGTAACTGCATTAATTAGTGACAAGACGAGGGCTCGAGTTGCGCATTGCAAATGGAGGCACGACAAAGTCTGCAGGTACGATGAAATTTGATCAAGTTCGATTAAGTTCGACGCGATCGCCAATTATCGCGCGCGAGGAAGAATTTCTTCAAACAAGACCGTCTGATTGAACGAGGTTACGGACGAAGAACGCGACTGGCATTTTTTCTCCTCGGGCGAGGTACGAGGTTTTGAACGGAGGAGTATTTTCGCGCCATTTTTGCCTGACATTCGTACTCGGCGCGAACGAATCGCGCCCGTAAATAATTTAACTCGCAGGCGATCCGAACTTCGTCGCCCAGCGACGAACAGTGGCGAAAGGTCGAGCTGGTTTTAACAAACTTTCTCGTCGCCTCTGTGTCTCTGATAGCCGCTAACCGTATTTTTGGGCGAATATTTTTTTCCCCCAGGTACACAGGGCGAAAATAACAACGTTTGGAGAGTCGCGGCTAGATATTGATTTTGCGAGTTTGTTGCGAGAAATTAAAAGGAAAAAAATTCGGATATACTACATCGTGCACCTAATATATATATTTCCAGTTTAAAAAGTGATCAAAGCCAACTTAAGGGCCATTTTACGCCTCGTTTTCTCTATTACCAATTACCTTTTTCTTTTTTGGAGAAATTAAAAGATTTAAATATCCAAGATCATGTACCTAATATATATCTTCAGTTTAAAAAGTGAGCAAAGCCAAATCAAGGGCCATTTTATGCCTCGTTTTCTCTATTACCAATTACCTTTTTCTCTTTTGGAGAAATTAAAAGATTTAAATATCCAAGATCACGTACCTAATATATATCTTCAGTTTAAAAAGTGAGCAAAGCCAAGTCAGGGGCCATTTTGCACGCCTCATTTTCTCTATTACCGATTACTTTTTTCCTTCCTTTAATATTCCAGCATTCGTAATGACTTTCCAAGTTCTTTCGCTCATTTGCTTAACGTTCGAGGCGACAAATATTCCACGCAAACGTCTCAGTTCGAGTGTCGTGCTTAGATAAGTAACTGGAGATCCTTTAAACAAATGGCTCCCTTCATTTGCTACCGTGTACACGGTTAAGTCGTCACGCAAACGCACACTCTACTTTGATTAAGTTTGATTTGTAAGGCCATTTCGGTCGTCGATGCGATCACGATCTCGCGAAACTCACTTTTATTCAATAATAACATTTATAAAAATACTAATCACAAATACTATTTGTAATACTGAATGATAATACCATTGAATAATATTATTAATTATAATTTATTATTATAAACTATTAAATAATATGAATAGTATTATTAAATTATTATGAAATAATATAAATAGTATTATTAAATAATATTTATAATTTATAATATTGAATAATAATGCCATTGGATAATGCTGTTTATAAAATTGTTTAATTTACTCAATAATAAGTCGTCGACGCTTGTTTTTTTTCCCACTTCGTTGCATGTGAAATTGTAAAATAATCAAGAATAATGGCGAAAACTTGACACTTTTATGCTTGAAGGAATTCGGTCATTTTTATCAATGAAACGAGTGATTCAAGTGGGTCAACCACTTCGAGCGTAGCGCCATGAACGTTTATATAAACGTTCGATAAATGTGTCCACGAAGTACTATAAACGTATACACGTTTCGAGCGTACGTACGTACTTGGAAAATACGGTTAAACGTTCCCACAGAACGGTTGAACATGTGATTAAAACGAAAATTTATAGACTCTTTCGTCAGTCAATAACTTCGTCCACTATATGAAGCTTGCGATGACGTCCAGCTCGATTCTCCTGCTGCGTTTCCCAAAGAGCTGAGAGAAAATATCGATATTTGGACGCTGCTTAAACTATTATAATTTTATGATATTCTAAAAGCGTTGCGGTATATTTATAAATAAATTATAATATATAATATTATGGTGTAAATTTTCTTCTATATAATATAAAATTTGTATAATATTTCTTTTAACATATAAATATTATTTTACTTTATATATTATAATATTAAAATTATATTTATAATATTAAAATTATACATTTATAATATTAAAATTATATTTATTTACTTAATGTTCAAACTATTATAATTTTGTAGAAAAGATCGCACAACAATAAATCCGGGCACTATAGTGAGTATATATACTTCAAAGTGATGATTCATTTTATTTTAAAACGTTTATGATTCATTTTAGATATGATCCATTAAGGTATGATTTATTTCATTCTAAAATATTTTTACACAATATAGCAGGTTGGTATACTATCATTGTACGTAAAAACATTGAGTAATTTTTTTCATGACTGATAATGAGTCTACGATGAATTTGATGATTGAAGCCCCCTTTTCGTAACCCCTTAAGCTTTGATGTGTAATTTCTTTTTTTTTTTTCATTGAACTTTGAACATTAGTTTTAGTTGACGAAGAAATTCAAGAAATTCAAGAAATTTCGTGGCTAATTCGTTTCCGTCCGATATTCGAAGTTTAATAAATTGGCGAAAATGGAGATCGTAACAGCGAATTTTGAGAATATCGTCGCAAAGAGGAGGCTTCAATCTTCAAATTCATAGCATTTTCGAGAAGGAAAGCATCTATCATACAGTATGAAAGCATCTCGGTGTACGATACTTCGTCAAATACAGACTTCTGTAAAATGTGCTCGGTCGTTCTCGATGTTTCTTTTGCAAAATTATTCCCACATAAATCGTAGCAGTTCAAAATACTCGCTGTGTATTCAGTCCCCCTCAGTTCGAACTGACACTTGCGTTTAAGTATAATGTATAATCCTATTGTTGCAATTATCGCACGGACAGGATTTTATTTCGGATTCAAACTAGCCGGTTGTCACGCGATTGAAGGATCCATTTCCAGGAGGGAAGGCACGGATAAAGGCATTATGTAGGGGCACAATTGCCATTTCTTTTGTCAGAATTGTTATTTCAAACGCAGCGATGCTGCGTCGTGCTATTATGTTACAGAGGCGAGAGTTTATTACGTAAAACTCGATCACGTAAATGGTTGCTGGCACGCGTTTCGTTCAATTAATTATCAGTTTTTGATGCTCGAATATCGCATGTGTATACATGTATCGTGGCTTCCCTATCGCGGAGAGGGCGAGAGGAGGAGCAGAGAAGGAGGAAGAGGAAACGTTTATTAATAAACTCGCGAAGAGCTTTTAATTTGTTCGCCCTCGTGCGTCACTTGTAAACTGTCCTTTTCGAAAGCTGAATTTTGCTTCGACGTCGTGCCAGATATTCCGTAATGGATAATAAACTGCCGCTGAAATACTGAAATTTCTGGATCTTTGAACTTTGAAACCAGTGCGGCAAGTTCGTTGGATAAATTAAGTTTATCGTCGGTTTTTTGCAACGAAGATTTTGTAAAACCTCGAGTGTCCTTCGCTCAAGTCAAAGGACATTGATCTCAAGATGTGAAGGGAATTTTTCAAAAGAAACTATGCGATTGAACGTTATCTAGTTACACATAACAATTAATCGAAAAAAGCGACGGAAAATTTGGTTCGTTGTTTCGATGATCGTTAATGACGAGAGGAACATCTACTTAGATCGTTTACATTAACATAATAACAGTTATCAGTGAAAAAAATTTTATTTCGATCGCACTCATACTTATCGACGAAGAAAACTCTGTCTTGATTGCTCGCAATAGCGTAAAGCGTAAAATATAGTAGTCCCCCAATTAAGCGTCCACAGTTTAGGACCGAAAACGGACGTTTAACCCGTTACGTTGGCAACTGGTTCGCGGACCATAACGAGTGACCAAACCGTATACAATAATTCGTCGCTTTCCTTTTGACCTCGTCGGTATGATAGAAATTATTCTAAGAATTAATAAATTCATTATTTGTTTTACCTGGGTTATATTGCAAGAAAATATTGCAATTTTAGGACAAAAAATTCTCAACGTGCGTGGCATTCCACCGTAAGAGGTTAAGTTGGCAACTGGTTCGCGGACCATAACGAGTGACCAAACCGTATGCAATAATTCGTCGCTTTCCTTTTGACCTCGTCAGTATGATAGAAATTATTCTAAGAATTAATAAATTCATTATTTGTTTTGCCTGGGTAATATTGCAAGAAAATATTGCAATTTTAGGACAAAAAATTCTCAACGTGCGTCGCATTCCACCGTAAGAGGTTAAGAGTGGTGGTATAGTGAAACGCTTATGAGGGCACTGCCATATATTGCATGTTTCGTGCAAATTGCATGTTCCATGCGGTCGCATGGTAAAATAGCGTTGAGTAGGTAAGGTAGAGAATAGTCCCAATTTCAAGAATTGGTGGGGATAGCGACAGACGTTTAACTGGGAAAAAGTACGGACGTTTAACCGAAGGCTACTATATTGCTTCTTCCATTCGACTCGAACAATTCTCCGTAATCGCGTTAAAAACACTAAAAATCGTAGAGTTACTTTCCCAATGTAATAATAACGCGAAAATTAGTGAAGAAACAGAACCGAAATAAATTTCCCTTTATATAAATTGACTTCACAAAATTTTGTTATAAATTACCGATAATTATTACGAGCAACCGAAATAAATTTCCCACGTCAATAATGGTTATTGGCAATATTGAAAACAATTTTTCTGTCACTTTAGTAATCAACAATATTCCAGCAGAAAGAATAATTGCTATTTTGTGGCGTTTTTTTTTTTTTTTCATTGTAACATAGAGTGGGCCAAAAATCACTTCCTACTAAAATAAATCGCAAATCATAATATTTTCATTATATATATATATATATATTTTTTTTTTTAATTTACAAACGTTCTGGCATGGTTAACATTTGAAAGAAATAATTTTTAAAACATGATGAAATTTATTTAATAATCAATAAAAATAATTTATTAAAAATTAATAAAATCAATTTCTTCTTGTATTAATTTTTTCCTACATTTTCTTATATTTATGACTTATGTTTTGACATTTATTAAAAGAAAAAAAAAAAATAGGTAGGAAGAAACTTTTGGCTCGCCATATAGCTGCGAATGTTTCGTGGCCATATTATGTACGGTGCGTTTAGTTCATTGTTTGAAAGAGAAACGGAAAATTTCTCTTTTATGTACACGTTACGAGATCGCCATGAAACACGAAGAGCATTCTTTCACGATCGATTTCATAAATCAGAAACGAGAACGCGAAGAAGCATCGGACACACGTACGATGGTCGGGAAAACTACTGTCTTTAGTCTATCCTTCGAACTTTTCATATCTGACACTTCTTTGAACAAGTCGCACCAGCTTCAAGTGTTTGACAATGCGTCGTTGCAAGGATTGTCTATGAAACTGTTCTTTTTATCTCTGCCGGTTCTGTTCAACCAAATGCGACGACGCTCGATTCTCTGTTGAGTCGACACAGAAACTAATTCAGGATCGACCAGAATTGGAAAAGGAAAAAAGTGGTAAAAATTTGGCCATTTTTTCACAAGACTATTATTCTACATTTTTTTAAGGAATCCAAAGTGCTTAATTATTCATCCTGGAGATGATGAGAAAGTTGGGAAAAAGTAGATGTAAACTTTGAAATATTGCCATTAAAAAATGTTTATTAAATATTGTTGAAAAATCGTTGTTGTTTCCCTCGGATGATGAAACAATCTAATTCTGTGGACTGATGTTTACCCTTATCCAGAAAAATTATAAAATTGTAAAAAAGTGCAGAATTCGTCTTGTATATTAAACATCTTCGAAATATCTTCAGATACAGTGAATTCTATTAATATTCAAACACTATCGTACGATGATAAATAAGCTTGGGCTCATTTTAAAGCTCAATTCCTTTCAAAATGTTGTTCATTTTATTCTAGAACGTTCTTTCAGCACGTAATGAATTGGTAAGTGAAGATACAATAAATATATTGTAAAAATTTTTTTTCATAACTGAATCTACTATGGATTTGGAGATCGAAGCAACTTCTTTACAACGATTTCTGGAAACTTTTTTTCATTTAACTTCAATTATCAGGTTGAAATTCAAGAAATTCGAAATTCAATAACATGACGAATGTTGCACGACTTTCTTTCTTTTTGTTTATAAAATTATAATAGTTATATAAGTTAAATATTCGAATATAGAAGTGTCGACAGATTCTCGATCGTTGCCCCTGCATTGTAACAATTTTTAATTTATTTTTCGGCTAGGATAAATTCCAATCCACAGAATTGAATTGTTTTCTGAATCCTTATTTCATCCATTCATCATCGTTCGAAGATAACTACGATGATCAACGAGATTTGATAATAATAAGTTTATGCCTATTTTTTTTAAAATTTTCTCATTATCTCCAACGCGTGGAATAACTTCCAAAAAAAAAAAAAAGAAAAAGAAAAACTGGGTTGGCAGCCAGCTCCAAAATTGGCCATTTGTTTTTATCACTGTCCTCCTTTATCGCGATCTTGAACTCTGCGAAGGAAGATCCGCAGTCTTCGGAAACGCTTGTCGATCGATGCTGTCGATAGCGCGAGATCGAAGCTTCATCTTCGGGGAATTTCGCGCCAGGAAATGAAGATAATCAGGTAGCGATATAAACGAGACAACTTGGACCGTATTAATTTCCGTCGAACCGAGGTCGGATTCGTGTAATCGCGCGCAACGATAGAACGATCGTTATCGATCGATTTGATGAATTCCGTATTCAGTCATAGTTCGTTTCACCTGCGGTGTTTTATCTCGTTTCGCAGCCATTTCCCTTCCTTTCTTCAACCACCGACGATCAAAGTTTCGTATCTTGGATCAGAAAAAAATTTAAAGTGCAAAGAACTGGAGGAAGCTCTGCAATGTAACAAATAGCACAATAATCTTCGTTTAAAAATATATTCTGCACTGAAAATGAATTATTGCAATGTCGATGACATTTCTAAGAGGAATCAGTTGATCAGTCTTTAATTTGGCCTTGAATTTACGTGTGTAAAGACGAAAGGACAGGAGAGATTCTTATGCTCTTTTAAAAGCAATGGTTGATCGAATGATACGACCGCTAAGAGTTCAAGATGGCACTTACAGCCAATGTGAAGTTCACTTTAGGTATTCGCGACCCAGTTACGCGGATAATAAAACTGTTGAAAATTTTCCCTTGGTTTCCAACTTAATCGTATCGTACACGCGGCTGCGGAACAATGTCGGACACGCCGGTACTCGCGCCGGATTCAGCCGCGTGTCCCCGGACTGGCAATAATGGCAACTTTAAATTTACGCCGCCGCGTCTCGGCCATCTGCCTCCGCGTTTGGTTCTTCGTATTGTCGCTGGGGATGCCAGCCGACGCGGCTTTACGGCGAAACAATGGCAAAGTTATTCCTGCCGCGTGCGATACGACGACGCTGCTTTCCACGTCCAAATCATCTGGATGGATTCGAGATTGCTGCCTTCGTTTCGCGAGAGTAACCTACGTCGAGAAAATTTTCTGCCTCGTGACTTTCAAAAATCTCGCTTAAGAGTAAGAACGGCGAAGCTTGTCTATCGTTAGCTTTGTAGGCACGATTTGCAAATATCCCACAGTTGATTCGAATCTTCTACCGAGCTGTACTCTTTATTGTTATCTTTTTTTCTTTCGTACAAGGTGGGAAGAAAAGTTTGTCCGTGGCTATCGTAAATGAATTGACCTTGACCTTTGATTTGAAGATCAAAAAAATTTTTCTTTTTTTGCATTGTATTCTACTCATCACGAAGGTAAAACTTCTCCAAGGAACCATAGGTCGCAACCTAATAGTTCTCATGAAAAATGGCAGAAAAGTTTCTTAATCAATTAACAGTGCGTTCTAACAGCGACTTTATGATTCTAGATTAGGTCCCACTAACATTTGATTTATCACAGTTGTAGTAGCATCAGTGTGAATCTAAATAATCAAATAATAAAACTAACATTATTCGAAACATAAATATTACATCCACGTGTTCAGAAGCATAAAGTCGCTGTTAGAACGCAGTTAGAATACGGAGTTAATCATATATAATAACAGCTTGAAAATAATTATCCGGAATATCAATTTAATCCCAAAAGAATCACAGGAATTTAATATATACCGATTGTGTGAAGAACACACTCTGTACTGCCTAGTTTTAATATCTTCTCGTGTCCGACTATAAACATTCTTATCTACTGTGAGAGTATTAAGATTATTTAACTGTTACTTATTCTTACCTACAAAGGTTTGTAGATTACATTTGATATACGTAATATCAATTTAATGTTCCAAAATAACTACAAGAATTTAGTACATATCGCTCGCATGAAGAGCACATTTTATATTATCTAGTCATATCTCCTCATGTCTGACTATAAGCATCCTCATCTACTGCGACATTATTAAAATCAACAGGTACCTGTATTTTGCAACATTTCGCTAAAAATATCAATTTAATGGTGCAAGAAGTATTTGTAGAAATTTAGTGTAGGATACTAGTTACATAAATAAGACGTGCACAGAATATATGCTCGTGTCTGACTACAAATTTTCTTATCTACTGTGGCAGTATTAAAATCAACAGCTACCTGTATTTTGCTAACATTTCAATACATTTCGCTAACAATATCAATTTAATGGTGCAAGAAGTGTTTGTAGAAATTTAGTGTAGGATACTAGTTACATAAATAAGACGTGCACAGAATATATGCCCTGTCTGACTACAAACTTTCTTATCTACTGCGACATTATTAAAATCAACAGCTACCTGTATTTTGCAACATTTCGCTAACAATATCAATTTAATGGTGTAAGAAGTGTTTGTAGAAATTTAGTGTAGGATACTAGTTACATAAATAAGACGTGCACAGAATATATGCTCGTGTCTGACTACAAATTTTCTTATCTACTGTGGCAGTAATAAAGTCAATCGTATTTTGCGAAATATCATTAACTCTTTGTGGTTCTATGTCCAGCGTGATTAGACAATCATTTTATTCTGATAGATATATCATAAAAATAAGTAAATATTGAAAATATCAGGTCATATCGGATATATATTCCAATAAATGTCGGATTTTTCTATAAAAAGTTTACGTTGGAATTATTTTCAACTTCAATTTGTTGCATCGACGACATTCTTCCAATTCTAGCGAAAAAGTACCTTTTTCGATGAAGTCATAGAAGCGATAAACATTCTGAAGATTAATCTAAATTATTCAAAAGTAATCTATGCAAATTAATCTTATTATATAGAGGCTCTGAATATTTTCTCCGACACGAGAACGATGCCAAATTTCTGAAAATTTCCAAAAGTTTGAAGAATAGGAACGGGGACGATTAGATCACGTATCTACTTAGAATTCATACGAGAGAAGAGTACGAAAAAGAAAAGTAAAATAAAATTCGGGATTCATTGGAAAACATCTTTTCTGTATACGTGGATCACCAATCTCCAAGAATAGCAATCGAACGAACGACAACGTCGTTCGAACACAAATCCGACGTTCCACGTGACACGAGCCAATAATTATAGACAGCGAAAGGTCAATCCAATTTACGAAAAGTTCTCTAACTGGTTTGCGCAGGAATGAAAATTTCATTATCGAGAGAGAGAGAGAGAGAGTAAGGTAAAAAAAGTGACAAAATTATGAACGTCGGACAAGGCGAAATGGGCCTTTGCGATATAATACGTGGAACGTTGCTCAGTTCAGTCTTTAGTTTTCCGAAGCTGTCGTGATTGTAATCGTCTCGGAAACTTCCACTGGTTCGTTCTTTGCTCGTCACGAAACGTCCGGTCTCGAGGAGTTCTCGTTTCGCGAAAAAAAGTTCCACCTCCGCGGCGAGGAATCCGTTAAATGCAGGATCAACGAACGCGATAAATAGGTACCATCGCCTCGAAGGTAATGCGAGACGTGAATAATGAAACGAGACACCTGCTGCTGATACAGAAGCGGTCGGGCACAGAAATTATTAAAAAGTTCCATTAAAACGGCCGGGTGTAACAACACCGATGAGATTTCCTTTCTCCCTTTTCGCCTTTTTTCCTTTCGCTCCTCCGCGTCGTACATCGCCATGTGAACCGGGATCGATTTGTAAGAATTGGCAGGCATCGTTCTAAAGCCTCGTTCTAAATATTTCAATGCCACGCCGATCTCTCTCGCGAGTAAAAAAAAGATCACGTGGATTTATCGCGTGTGATCGGCGACGATTACGATTCCCGGCCAGACGCAGTTCATCTCGATCGCGGGATTTACGACGGAGCGGGAATCTCGATGAGCAGGTCTTCGAATAATTCCAAGATCGAGAGCTCCCCTCTGTCTTGTATTTTCTTCGAATGTTCAATGATCAAGAGCACGAGTGTCCAACCTTTTAGATCTTCTGGGCCTCAACAAAGAACTTGTCACATAGTTTGCGTACTTTTTTATCAGTTTAACTTGTTTATCATTCAGTTCGGCATATTTAATGAGAGCACTGAGCTTGTTTTTTAGATACTGAATTCATCAGTATCTATTTTATCTAGACACAGAATAGTGACAGTGCGAAAAGTATTCCCAAGATGCTCGTCTAAAATTTTTGTTCTTATTTTGTCTTTCGTGTGCTTCACATAAGGAGGAGGAGGAATAATCCCCAAAAGGGACATCGTGAACAGCGCATGAAGTGCTGAATATTTTTCTTTAGCCAGGTGTAGTTTGTAAAAGTTTAATAAAGATAGAAACTTGGATAAATTTCTTTCCACGAGTTGTACATCTGATTGCAACTCGATACATTCGATTTGCACGTTCGTTTGGCATCAACTGTGAATGGAGCAGCAAATTTCATTGGCTCTTGGAAATGACTTCACTCTGTTGTACGCTAAATTTAAAAGAGAGAAAAAGAGATTGAAATTATTCGAATAATAAAATTCTTATCCAGTCATTCCAGTTTTGGCAATATTTTGCAGCATGAATAGAATGAAACATTTTAAGAATTAATTCGATAAAAATGAATATAATATTATTGTTTAATTAGAAAATTTTAATATATATATATATTTTTAGTTATATTTATTTCTTCAATAATTATATTTTACAGAATTGATTATGTAAATGTTGATAATAATTTAATTAAACGATTTTATTATTTAATAATAATATTTCTTTTTTCAATAATTATTCTAATTATTAGTCCAAATATATTAACTATTATATTAGGATTAACATCTTACTGTCTTATTATTTATTACAATAAAGTTAATTCTTTTAATTCAGGTATAATAACTATTATTCTTAATCGATTAGGACTATTAATAATTATTTCGATATTGAGAATTTTTCGTAGATGAAATCTATTATTATACAAAATAAATGAAATACTAATATTTATATTGATTATTATAGCTTTTATCAAAAGTATATATATAGCTTTATATATATAAGTATATATATAGCTTTATATATATAAGTATATATATA
>CAJDYZ010009606.1:61514-73181 GCA_903986555.1 Heterotrigona itama | reverse complement strand
CTTCCGTAACATCATAATTCATAATTATCTTAATAATAGATGTTTTTAGATATTTGATATTTTTAAATATTAAAATTAAATTAAGACAATTTTTCATAATTATCTTAATAATAGAATGTTTTTTTACCGCCTATCTTCCCAAACGCGGTACGTAAAAACACATTCGACAACGATATCCCGTATGTCGCTCGTCGCACACTGTCCCAGCCCGATTTCACAAAGCAAAGATTTTCTCAGAGACAAAAGTCGCGCGCCACGCGCCACGCGCCGGATACTTCTGTCATAAAAATTCAACTTGGGCGATTCAACTTGAATTCCTCGGCAAGCGGCTTTTATCTTCGACCACGTTTTACCGACCTCCTCGTTCAGGAGGACTTACCGATCCCCCTGCGGCAGTGATCGCGGGGAAAGTCGACTGGCAAACGTGGTATCGTACGGTCACGTGGACGTAGATAAGGGCCACAGATGTGCCGTTGCACTTATTGTCATGATTTCCATAAGATCCAGACGGGACACCTACACACGTAATATTAAAGACGCAATCGTGAGCGTTTTTGAGGAATCGATCCGAAGATTGCAGAATACTTTTCCAAGGTAAACCGTTGAAAAAGAGTACAAGAGTAGAAAAGACACTTTGCATTCGTGAAATTTTCAATGTTCAGCGCGAAGTTACGCGAACGTTGCGGGAATGCACTTTGCCAAAGTGGCACGGTTTATTGCTAGGTTGAACGTGGTTTGCTTAAGAATACTGTGTAGCAATATATGAAGGAAATTCTCAGTTGTGTGCATAAATAGATTTGAAAATGCCTTCGGCGATACAGAGGAATTCTGTATAAATATGGAAAAATAGTTCTCCGAGAGAACACGAGAGAAACTCTTTCAATTCTATGGATGTTTGTTCAACTCTGTACAAATATAAGTGTCAGTTGAAGAGTACTCAGTAGGAAGCAGTATAAATTGAGTTTAAATTGACACGTCTGCGTATGCTTTTGTAGTGCATTGTAAAATGAAAAGGACACATCTAAGAAGTGTGTTTTTGGTTTTCACAAATAATCTAAAAACAAACAAGTCCATTGATATTTGCACTAGCTGTAAATTTAAATGCACGGCTCGTTGAGTTTTTCTCTACGTTCAATGAGAAGAATTTTCTACAAATATGATTTCCCTTTGTTATATTTTCAGTCCCATTTAAAACAAAAGAATCAAATTTTACAAATAATTCGAACTTTTCTCCCGATAAATTTGACTTTTTGGATTGATTTACACTTTTTTACAAGTACGAGTTTTTCGAGTAATATTTTACTGATTATGCTTGACATCCTCTTTAATTCTCCGTTTTTTCCCCTCTCAAAAAGAGACATTTCAACTCGCGAAAACATCGGAGGGCTATTCCTTAAGGGGAATCTCTATAGTTCACCTACCGAGGGGGAAAACGTTTCGATCAAACTTTTTTCGAGATTATCACTCGAGCCTTCTATCGCACGAAAAACTTGCAGGATTCGCAGTTCTTCTTTGTAAACTAGATTTCCTTTGAAGTGTACGGTTATTAAAGCGTTGAGATTGAATTATGAGATCATTAATTGACTAGTTTCTTGGAGGACGTGTGTGGCGGACGACAATCTCCTACAAATTTCCAATATAAATCTCGGAGACATATTGCCTGAGGGTAGCACACCGATACGAGCAACGGCGCCTTTTTTCACCACGCATTTTTGCCGGGGCGATCCAACACGTCGCGTCCAATATCGAGCTGAACTACTACAAATCCGCTTTATGGCGTTCTCGTGTCGCAACATCTTCTGTTCTCATCAACATGTTTCTCATGCAAATTCACGTTACATTCGTTTCGAACGTCCATCCAGTTATTGCATCGTACGGTTATAAATTTGCTGTTCCTTTCTCGATAAATAAAGATACCGTTTCCGGAACGAACGACTGTGCGGGAATACGAATGGCGCGTTGATCGAGATATCTCTTTAATAAACTGCCACGAAACGAGAGAACCGTGCAAACACCAGACTGTGTAAACGCGATATCGAACTCTTGCAATCGCTAGGAAACGCTTCCATCTGTTAATTACTTTTTTACAGTCAAAGTCGTGAATTATTATTAACGATGATCTCGCAGCGTCCCTATTGATTTTGCTCGACCGAGATATTTTTGCGCGTCGAATATCGGATGCCTTTCGAGGAATAAGGTCATTCCCAAAAAGAAACTTCTACCGAACGAGAAAAAGAAGGAACTATCGAAGCGTCGGAACACCTTGAGCTCCGTTGAATGCCGTGTTTTTCCTCGCTATTTATCGAAACAAGAAACGCTGACGGATAAATATCGTTCATGAAAACGACGCGATTTGTATCATATCGGAAACGATTTTTCAACAATATTCGCTTCAATATATGACGTACCTACTGGCGTCTTTAT
Organism: Heterotrigona itama; assembly: GCA_903986555.1. Lineage (NCBI taxonomy): Eukaryota > Metazoa > Arthropoda > Insecta > Hymenoptera > Apidae > Heterotrigona > Heterotrigona itama. Next base: position 70,757 of record CAJDYZ010009606.1, on the reverse strand, counting down.
GCCGTTTTTCTAACTTTGCTCCCCTTTCGTTCACAGACGTGAACCTTTCGTGAATCTTTGTCGTTATAAATTTATATCGATCCATTTTTGATATTTATCTGTTTCGAGTAAGTTCAAGAGAAAGTTCAAAATTCGGATCAAAATCTGAACTAGTATCCGGAGGGATACTAGTTTATTCAATCTTCAACTTTATGCGACGCTGTGCTATTGCGATTTCGCAGTCGGCAGGATTATATATTTAATGATGCAATGCATACGAGGCGTGAGATTATACTGTTAGAAATGCAGAAGTAACGTAATCACACATCATCGTCATGCTACTACGAGTATGATGTTTACTCGAGTTTCGCAATAAAAATATTACGAAGTGAATTTTTGAATACATGTTCACGGATTATAGAGTCCATTATTACAAAAAAGAAAAAGATATTAGACAAATAAATCGATATAAGTTAGAAAAATATATTTAACATATTTCACTTTTCATTTCACACTAAGAAAGTTTTGTCGTCTTACGATGATAAATAATACCGCAGAAATATAAAAGATATTTTCTTTATCGAAAATAATTACTTTTAGTTTGATAAGTGATTTTTCGCATTTCTTACATTTTCCTTTCTTACAAAATAGGACACTGATGTTTTCTATATGCTGTATCGTTCTTTCCTGTCAAAGAAAGATTAATAATTTCACAAACGGAAAATTCAAAAAGACCAAAATTTAAATTTTATTCCTGGTCGATATCGGTACTGTAATCGAATATAATCGATCTAGACTAAAATTTACTTCAATGAAAATTCAATAAAAGTTATAGAAAAATATATTTTCTGATCGAGTGAATTAATACCACAGACAAAAAATACAGCGTAAATCGAGAAATGAGCGTAGTGAAACTATATGACTTAATAAAGATTAGCCAATATTTCACATTATTTTTCTGACTTTTATAAAAATTTTAGTACTACCTTTCTAACTTACTTTCTAATTTAATTTAAAATAAAACTATATGATTTCATACAGATCTGTCAAAAATTTTATCATCAATTCTAATTCAATTCTCTAATTGTAAAAATCAAATGCTACTTTTGCTCTGCTTTTGTAATTTAATTTAGAAATTCTGATTATTACACTAACATTGTCTGTCGTTCATCCTCCATCTTTCTAATGCCAAAATGCAATCCTTTTTTTCAAAAGCTTTTTTAAAAATTCAAACGAATTACCATTTCTACCCGTAATAACCCTGAAACATCATCCACTTACGTGCATGAAGGCACTCGCGCGAGGACGTGCGGATGCTCTAGGATAATGGAATGAAATTTCCAGGAAAGGTTACCCGGACGAACTGGAAGCCTCCAATCTGGCTGACTTCCTGTTAGCTCCACGTATCAACTCACGAATATAGATGGCAATCATCGCGTGCACCACCATCGAACATTGGCTGTTTCGTTGCGAACTCGGCGAATTTACATGAGAGATCCATATTAAGAGAGATGTTATAAGAAACGATCGAATCGTCTCTGTGTAGTCTGTGTTTGCTCGCAAAATCTTCGCGAGGGGCGCAATTTCGCAAAAGAGAGAAAGAGAAAAAGAGTGAGAGTTAAGACGATTAAGGAACATCCAAGGACGATTGGAGCAATTCGTATTTTCTTTGCGTGTGACGATGAAGGCAATGTCTCAACCTGACGCTGATAAATCGAGGAAAGCACCCTCCATTCTTGAAGACAGAGACGCGTGCTATTAACAGGAAGAAGATCGTTAAGGAGTTAGAATCGGCCATGCTTCACGAGTCATCTTCTTCATGATAGAGTTACGAGCTTCTGTCAGAGTGTTCGTCAGCCGTAAACTTAGTCTACATCTCTCCTAGCTGTTCGTAATTTTCCTGGCGAATTCTTGAGGAAATCGAACACCTCGTTACAAGTGACAGGGAAAGTTTGCTCGTAAAACGTTTGACATTTCAGAAAGTAACACGTACACGATCTTAGCTGGCTGACTTGGCGAAATTGACTTGTGCACTGCCACAGGAAGTCGGTTTTCTCGAAAACATTTCGTCTGTTGAAACTCCATTCACAGAGGAGATGTATGAATAAATCTCGCATCTCATGGGACTTGCATGTCCCATGCTCTGAAATATCGACATATTAAAAAAAATCAATGATATTTTAGCGCATTCAACATTTAAGCAATTGAGAAAATTGCCATCGATAGGTTAGAAAAAGTTGCAAACTTAATGCGACCGAATACGTGTTACTGTCTCGAAATTCGATAACCGAATGATTTGTCTCGACACGTAAAGTAATAGGGGATCGCGCGAATAAACAGGTGTAACATTAAGAGTCTTAAATATATATGCAAGCGTTGTGTTTATGTTGCTTTTAACTTTGGATTTCGAGCTTTAAGGCTTTCTACGCCTTATTTTGCTTGAAAAATGAAAACTATTATATTATGCAGTAAAATTATTATTTTAACTATTAAATATGTGTATTCTCGATAAACTATTGTTGAATTTAATATTTTAGAATTGTTGAAAATTACGTATTGCGAAGTTAATAAAAATAAATAGAGGTACAAACATATAACAAAATACGTATATATGTATTTGTGCGTAATAGAACTCGTATACGTATATGATTATCTTCTAGACTTAAATATTATGCACATTAATTGTACAGACTTCTAAAATTCAGGAAAAATTCGAAAATATTCGTACACTAATTCTAATTCTTGTGCCAATTCTTGATGCTTCAAGCTGTTATAATTTTGTGAAAAAAAAAAAAAATTGTAGAATAACTAATATGATTTTATTTTAAAGAGTAAAATCTCCACTTTACAAAAAACCAAACAATCTTGAATTTGTTTCGATTAAAGATCTTTATTTTTACATCATGCAGCAAGTAACAATACTTTTCTTATCAAAAATTGTAAAAATTTAAACGTTACGCCAAAGAGAAGTTTCTCTATTATTGAACAATTCTTTTTCATAGTCAGATCATTCATGATTTCAAAAATTGAAATCTTCTCTCTCTACAGTGAGCTTTTAAAACTAACTGTACGATTTTTTCGCCATTTTTATTGAATTTTAAAACATTAGGGTTGAATAAAAATTTTAATGCTAAAAATGTGATGAATTCAATAAATTGAGGGGGAAAAATCGTACAACGACGGATTTTAATTACGGAGTTAATTTTCATCGTTTTATTTGCCAGATGACTAGTAGGGGAAAAAGGATAAAAACAAAGGAAGAGACAGAGATAGAGATAAGGTTAGGAATTTCACTATAAATTATAGAAGTTTATTCGCTAGAGCTTCTAATCGTTTAGTTATAAAGAACAAAGCCGGTTAATAAAGGGATATTAAGTCTAGAATTCCGTACAACGATATAATTTTCTCTAGGTGTGGATTATTAATCGCGCAACCGAAAGGGATATATAGCTATTTACTCTGCTTTCTGGTATATGCAAACACATTCCTTGCTATCCTGGAATTAATTCTAGATATTTCGTCCACGAAGAGACTCGTAACCAAAGGACGAATGATTCGGCGATGAAGCCATCTGCTGAGCCGAAAATGCTAAAGCGAATTTAATTGCTAATGAAAATCATTAGAAAACTAGTTAGCCATTAATTAAATTGAAATTTTAAAAAGTTTTCCAATTAAATTTTCAAAAGAATATTATTAAAAAATTTGTTTAATTCAATTTCATCGATTGTCTTCTTTATTAATTTATAATGAGTAATTTGTCTTATAATTGCACGATATATTATTTTTTAATACAAAATAATATTCTACATAGATATATGTTTCCATAAAAAATAATGAATACGCGCGAAAATTTAAAGCTGCTCAACTAATTCATATTCAAATCTCATTGGGAATTCATATTAGCCAATCAGAGCATTTAACATTTTCCAGGTTGAATTTTATTAAGAAATTTGTTTAATTCAATTTTATCAATTAATTTATAATAAGCAATTTGTATATTTTCTCTTATAATTACGCGATATATTATTTTTTAATATAAAATAATATTCTACATAGATATGTGTATTTTCATAATGAATAATAAATACGCGCGAAATTCTAAGGCTGCTCAGCTGATTCATATTCAAATTTCATTGGTAGAACAAATTTGCTTTAACCAATCAGAATAAAATTAGAGACAATGATTTCAGCTAACGCATCTGCGCGCGCAGTTGCTTTAATTTTTTGAACGAAACGGACGCGTTTGTAAAAATGGACTAAATATGTCAATAAACGGATAAAAAAGAGAGAATATTGAAACATTTTATTTTTCGAAATCGGTGTTAGAATATTTAATAACAAATTTTGTGAAATAGTACTGAAACTTTACTCCAAAATAGATGTTCACACATATGAACATATGCAATGAAATTGTAACGTCGATATTATTACGTTACATTTACTAATTTCTTCGTTATTTGATGTTAATTATTTCGATTAATTAAAATTAACGAAATTGATCCGCGATAATGATAACTACTGCATAATCTCTACGATTAATGCTCACATCAATCCTGTTCTAAACATCAAGGAAAAGGTAATTCTTATAAATGCTGTTATTTATATCAATATCATTATTACTCATTGCCATCGATATATTTAATTTTTTTGACAGACGTTATATTTAAAATATATAAAAATATACGTAAAATTATTAATTATATAAGCAATATTTAATTAAAGGGACTAATGTCTTTATCTGAATTAGATACAAGTCTAGGTTTTACTATTTGTGCATGATGTAATGTAATTATATCATTCAACACACGTTCTTCTGTCTCTTCCATAATAGTAAATTTTCCAACTGGCACCTGTACTTCTGACAAACCTTCTGCATACAGAAACATTACATCATTAATGAAAAAACAAATAGATGTGCATTAATTATATAAAATCACATACGCAATATTTTGAGTTTATATAATGATTTTTCTGAATAGTAAAATATAACTTCTGCTACAATAAAATCTGACATTTGTGGTGTATAATCTGTTCCAATTTTGAGCATCTAAAAATGAATTTTATATAAAACCATAATAATGATTAACATTTCAAAAAATTACCTTGAACGCTATAATATCTTTAATTTTTGGTTTCACTATCATAACTTCATACGTTTCAAAATCGATATCCAAGAACTTGTTTATTTCTTCCAATCTCTCAGTTGAAATTGTATTTCCATTAATATTTTTGGAGACTATGTTGGCTACAGTGTCCTCAGGGTTATATTTTTCCTCTTTCTCTTTTTTACATGTCATATCCTTTATCCTATTGTGTTCAAAAATAAGTGGAATGGCATTTTTACCCAATGATAATAAATTTTGAAGTTTGTGATTAGCATCAATCCGATTTGACGGTGCTGAACATATAAATTGGTCATTTACAATAATTTTGTTATCTACATTATCAAAACGAATATGTTTGCAAGAAGAAATATTGGATACAGTAGAATTTATAATCTTGGGTTTTGCAGGTTTGTCTTCTTCCATTAATTGCGTATCAACTTTTGTCTTTTTCTTTCGATGCCTTACACGTTTTCTTTTTGGAAATGTGTTGAGAATTTCTGTATTTGTAATATCATACACTAAAAAATACAATTTTGTTATAAGGAATAAAAGACATGGTAGCATCAAATATATAATTCAATTATACTTCGTTTTTCTTACTTTCTTCACCATTCTGAAAGTTATTTGTTGTGTCAGTTGATAAATCCTGTTGGCTTGATAATACTGCAGGAAAATTAATTGACGACTGTTCATGTTGAGATGAATTCTTACCTGATTGTGAAATTAATTCTTCAATTTGTTCTGGATATGCAAAATTACCTTCTAGTTCCTGTTTGTTTGCATCTATCGATGAAAATTCAATACTTAAAGGTAAATTGTTAAATTGATTATTGTTTAAGTGAGATCCGGGAGAAACTCTGAAACATATTAATTGAAACAATACAATAGTTTAACATTTTTGTTGCAAGAATTCTTACAAAATAATTTCATTCTCTTTTAGAACTTGTATGTTTTCTTTAGGTGGTAGATATTCATTTTCATTTAAGAACAAGTCAAACGGATCATTGATACCGAACAGTTTTTTAATATGTTCTTTTATATCATCAATTTGTAACATCTTTGAGCAATCGATAAAAATCCAACAAAAACGGCGCACATCATTATAGTATTTGAAATCGAGTTTAATACGAAAATTCTGGCACATATTTAAGGTTATATTTTTTGGCATTTTAAGGTTATAATACAAGCATGCATGCAACTACGTATATGCTTTCAATTTTAATAATACGTGATACAGTTATGTATGAATACAAATAATATAATCCGTTGTTAGAAAATTTATTATATTATTATTATAAGTATAGAAGTCGAAAATTTTGTCATAGATACGGAATAACTATTTAATATTAATATTTATTAATTTTGTAAATTTGCACTAAATTTAAAATCATAAAATATAAATTCTATATTGTTCTTATAATTATTTAATATCGTTATTAATTTTGATATGAATCGTTTGCAGATGACTTTTAGTTTCAAAGTATTTCATCAATACTTAACTTTCATATTAAAATAAATTTCTTCAATAATCAGACGTACTACCATTAAATGAGAATTCTTTTTCACCGAAGAATAATAAATAATTTATTTCAAATATCAGTATGATTATTCCAAGAATATATTATTTGATGCATTTTATATATCGTTAAATAAAGATTACGCCTATAATAATACATTTTAGAATGTTTATTTGAGTTTAAATTTTAACAGCTCATTGTAAATGGAAAATTTCAATTTTCAATATCTGATCATGGAAAAGAATTGTTCAGTGATGGAAAAATTTCTCTTCATCGAGATGTTTAAATTTTCAAGAAGAAATACATTCTTACTTTTACACTTGCTGCATGATGTAAAAATAAATATTTTTGAACGAAACAAACTCAGGATTGTTGAAATGAAGACTTTAAATAAAACCAAGTTAATTGTTATTTTATAATTTTTTTTTATGAAATTATTATTAACAGTTTAAAATTGATAGTTTTTTATCTAGTCTATGAATATTTTCGTTCTTTTTTAAGAATGTTCCATAAATTTCGTGTACTTGATTTAGATCAAAGTTTTTTATTTTTTATTCGAAGCTGTCATTTCGTACGAAACGCGCGATTACAGCGCCTCAACGGTAAAATACGTAATATACTTCCTACGATTCTCGAAATAATCGATATTTCTCATGATCGATTTTTAAGCGGGAAGCATGGCGGAGAGGAGCACGCCTCATTTGTAAAGAAGAAAATGTTATTCAGAAGAATCGCTCAGAAAGAAATATCATCCAGAAATTCTCAAGTAAAAATATAATATGTCACTTTTATATATTTGCCTTCATTTTATATGTTTGTTCTAACTTTCTGCTTTTTTTTTGTGCAGTTATTCCTTGATTGCAAAGATAACATGGAGTGCAGAGACGCCATGATCATTAATGAACTATCTGATGAACTTCCACAGAAAATTGGTAACATTTTATGTATTCTAAATAATTTTGCTATATAATTTATATATATATATATTTGAAATACAATTTTGTAATTATATGGGATACAAGAATGAAAATGGAAAAAATTAAATCAAATAATATTTTATTTCGAATTTGGAGATATTTTGTTTCGTATATGGATGTATATTCTTGTATTAGATTATTAAATTCAAAGTTTTCATACTTTATTATACTATACTTTGCTACAATATACTTTTTCCGAACGTTTACGCGCAATTGAACGATTCAGTGCAAGATTTCACGCTTCTATGATTTTTTAAATAAATTTATTTTTTAGTTTTTATTTTCAGAAAATATTTGTGACCGCGCGCAATGCGGTTGGTAGAGTCAGTGTTCGTTGCGAAATATTTTTATATTTTTCTGAGCAAAATGGCTCTCATTAAATTAAATAATCAATTCATTCACACATATAATTTGCGAAATTAGAGTCAGTGAGTCCGCCGATTGTCACTTAAACGCTCGCATTGATAGTCTTTTATTTTTTTTTTTTTCTTATTCAATATTCGTTTTTCGGTATTAGAGTCAGTGCTCAAGTAGATAAGGCCTCTCCAGCAGATCAAGATCGTAAGTAGTTTTATATATTGTATCTCAATTTATTCAATTTTTTTAAATTTAACAACAAAGTGTATAATGTTTGATGTTTGTTGTTACAGACGCTTCACAGTATCAACTTTTTGCATTTATTGGGGAAAATCCAAGATGGTTCGAAAGCCAAGAATGTAAGAATCTTTCATTATCTCCAATTTAAGATTTTGCTTTGCTTTTAAATACAAATTCTAATGTTTAATATTTTGTTACAGATCTTCTACAGTCTCCACTTCTCCTAATCCTTCAAAAATCTTATGATGCTTCGAAAGCTAAAAATGTAAGTACTTTAGCATATTGTATTTAAATTTTATTCTCTATTGTCCTCTTTCTATTGAAGTTGAATGTAAAATTATAATTATAAAATAAACGTACTTCAAATTATTAGTCTCAATTTTTATCATTATTAAAATTAAAATTTTTGCAAATAACATTGTATCTTTAAAAACAAAATATTTTATGTTTTTTAAGAAATTTTTCACGGTGTTCGCTTCCATCACGGCATTCAATGATATCTACTTGATGAGCGTCTTTACGACAACTTTCCCTGCTCCAGTGCAGCATCGGTGACAACGTTTTTCACATCTATTCGGTGAGTCGCATGCATTATGTTCCTCCGGTCACTCAATCATGTCGTAGGACGAAAGGTCCAAATCGGCACGGGTGCTGGTTGTATACGTAGAATTTTTAACGAGCATAGTGACCGCGGGTACTTTTGTACCCATGAGTAGTAACATTTTTTCAGGTTTTTTTTTATGCATTAGATCAGAATAGGACTTCTTGCACATCGCGATTTTAATAATTAGAATATATACATTTATCGTAATTACTTATAAAATCAAAGTATTCCCAATATAAATGTTCGCAAAAGTAAAATATCTATTAAATATGTATTATATGAATAAATAAATTGTAAATATTTGTAAATAATTATTACTACAACGATTTTATTTGAACATTCCACAGTAGAGAAGACGGATAGCGTCCGACTTCATTGCTGTGAAAGATACAGTTATTACTTATTGATACATATTTTTGTATAATAATTAATAATTTTCAATTTTATCTTCCTTTTTATGGTAA
>CAJDYZ010009606.1:9752-24800 GCA_903986555.1 Heterotrigona itama | reverse complement strand
TTTTTTTTTTTTTTTTTTTTTCGTATCATGCACGAATGATTACTATCTTCTGCGATCATCAGGTGTAAACTCACTCGTACAGTCACAAACTCTAGATCGTCGTGAAATTGTTTCTCCGTTGTAGAGTATTATCCGTGTATTTTAATCTTGGAATGATCAAGGAGAGTATAGACAATATGAACATTTCTTTTGTTTCGCGAAATTTCGTAAAATTACTTATTAATATACGATGATTTTCGTCAATAGACCGCAGATTTTTATGTAAATTCATACTTTTATATTTTGTACAATTGGAAAGATGAATATCGAGGATAGAATTTTTGATACCGAAAGTTAACTAGACTGTTATCATTTCTTTTCCTAGAAATAGATAATATATTGAAGATAGTTATGTTGGAATTAAAGACAGTGTGTTTCGTAATAAATCAGTGTAGTTATACACTGTAGTGGAGAAAACTAAGAGAATGATTTATCCTAATATCGAGTGGACTCAATCGATTACTTTATCTATGGACGAGTTAATGGAAACGCCGAGATAGTTCAACGTTCCTATTAACAGACGTTCACTCGAGAGACGATATCCTGTTAAGAGCACTTTCGCTTTCCCGTATTTAAAAGATATCTTACGACCGAAAATATAATATAAAAACTGTAGATGGCCTCCGAAAATTCCGTTCTCTTCTTTCTCGCAACGGCTTAAGGTTCAGTCTCTTTAGGATTAGGGGATTTAACCGTATTTGATCATACGGGCCAAGAACTTTATTAATCCTTCGGGGACAACGTCTATGCACTTTAGTGACTCGTGTGCAACTTCTGCCAGAAGTTATATATTTCAACAGTAATAATTTCATAATTACGTGTAAAGAAAGTCAACGTGTGACCATTTGCTACTACCGTTTAAAACTGTAGAAATTATTATTAAAACTAAACCCGGTTAATTATCATCTGTCATTGATCCTTCACATTCAAGTTATGTAAATAACAATAATAATTAGGTAGGTTTAATAATCACTTTTACAGCTTTAAACAATGACAGCAAACGGTCAAATTTCGTTCATATATAATTACGGAATTTAATATTGTTGAAATAATATTTCTCACAAATGTTACACAATATTTCTTATAAACGTTACAGATATAACTCAAATCTGCGAGAATTATCAAAATGCTAAATTATCATTAAGCGTGGTCCCCAGAGGGTGAAAAAAGTATCCTCGCTGTAATCTTTCGTCCTTCGTTGAAACGTAAGCACCTAATTACTTCGCGACGTGTTTATAAACCCTCCGGAGAATGAGCATCGCGCACGCTGGCAAGGAGGAAAGTTAGAAAATTGTGTTGCCGTTCCCCGTAAATTGCAAAAGTGCGGAGACGATTGATTTATACTTTCAAGAAGTTGCGTTGCACACCGCCCCGGCGTAGACTCCCCGGGTCGGAGTTTCGATTAAGAAAATCGTTGTGTACCGATGAGTCTCGTTTGTTCTCGACGTGTGTCAAGTATCGCCGCGAGAAAATGGACCGTGCAACATTTGCCCGGTAATAATCGCGGCGCGAAACGAAACGAATCTTGCGTTTTCGCCGGCGCTGTAATTAAACAGAAGACATATCGTTGGAAAAAGTGGCCGCGCGACTATTTATATCGAGTAATTATTATCGCATCGCAAGAAATCGCCAGCCTGGCAGCTCTTGCTCTACCAAATCGTTCGTTTGGAGCAGCGCTGTCTTCGAGCGGAGCTTTTTGCGCGAGCCTTTTTTCTGTTGCAACGGACTGCTAAGCTTGTTGCAAAGTTATTTGGAGCAAAATGGCGCGAGTCGAAAGTTAGTTGAAGCGGGTATATCCGTGCGAGTTCCAACTGAAGTTAATTAATTCTCTATAATCTGTTATGTAAGTATACGTAACTTGAAGATTTGTTATATTATGTATTACACTATGTATTTATATTTATCGCTACTACGTTTCATTAATAATATCATTACTAGAGTACTATTCTGAATGAAGTATTCAGATTGATTATGATTATTAATAGCGTTAGCATACGTATATGTTTCTTTCTGTATTTTATTGTAATTGAATTGTAGTTCCCTTTTCTTCTTGTAGAAATTATTTTTAATAGAGTAAAATTTCACGTTGAGAAACCGAGTGAATAGAATAAGTATAACAACAGTCGATGAATTACGAGTTCGTATATTTGAAGCTCCGTATTAACTGGTTCACGTGAACAAGATGCGGATAAACGAGACATCGTTTTCCTTTTAATTCCATAAATCGTTCTTCACTTTTAAAATTACTTTTTTATTCATATTAGCGATATATTTAAATATATAGTTAGAACTATGTTTAAATTGGAGAATATATTTGACAACTAAACGTACTAAGCGGGGCCAAATGATCCGCTTTTCAAAGTTTACTTTGAAATCGTACATTCGTTGTTATTCCTTTCGCTAATCTGACTTTTTGTAAATTCTCATATTATCTGATTATTCAATTTCTCGTTTCCGAGAAAAATTCTTTGCATGCCTTATGTACCGCGAGGGGTCATTTGACCCTTTATGGTAAGATAGGTATATGTAAAATGCCGGTACGTTTAGTGTTCATTAATATTAGAAATATATTCTTCAAATTTTTTTGTTTTAATTATATTAGAAACATATTACTCACGTCTATAGTATTTCAGTATGAAACGCGTCACGCGAGAGTATCTGGCTCTCGTTTCACTTGCACTCGGGTCGCGAAATAACGCCACGTTACTACTGACAAGCCACGTACCGAAGAGGTTAAAGCGGGATAATGCGAATCGAATCGCTGATAGAATCGGATCGACGCGAGAGCTGCTCGGAACGAAGTCGCGAGCCTTGTCGTACGTCTCTCCGTTGAATCTACAATCTTAAACCAGCGAAATTTCCGATGCAGAGCACGCAATCCACTTGGTTGAAACTGTGGAAAGGCAGGCGAGCCCGAGACGAATGGATGTCGGGAGGAAACCGGCTCGCGGGACCGAAATCAATCTTTTTCAAAGTGGCCCGGAAGCAACGAGGATGTGAAGCGAGGAAAAATGGAAGGCGCGAGACGAATTTCCCGTCGGAGAACTCGTCTCTCCTCGCGTTTCCATGCGATTTCAATCTTCGATCAACCAAACCGTCGGGAGATTATCGCCACGTTTTTCGAGTTCTGTTCGAACACTCGGCTCTCCGTTATTTCGAGCGTTGCGAAAAATCCGGGTTTTTATCGTCTAAAGTAAACGTATTAAACTTGACCGTGGCCTGGTGGAAATATTTGCTATCGAGAAATAGAAATTATTTGAGATCGAAATTCGTTCCGTCACATGTGTCAGGCAAATGGCAGATAAATCTGCCGGCTGGCGGAATTTCAGTCCAACTGGAGGCAGCGGAATATTCCTGTGAGAAATGAGCAAGAAGAGGCAAATAAAGAATGGCGAGAATCCAATTAAAATACGGTGTTAATTACCGCCAGACACGAGAACAAGTTGGACAAACTCATTTTGAGAATCTGAGATGTTACTTTTCAAACGAAAGAAGTCAACATTATTTACGCGTGAAACACGACAAATAGGATTTCTTCTCCGAGAAATGTTGAATGTCGACTCAATATGGATAATGTGAAATTGGTAATCTTATCGATGTGCGGTTGATCAGTTCCATTCCTGAGAATAGCTCGTGTAATCCCATTAGCGAACAAGAATTATAAAATAAACGTGAAAAGACGCAAGGACATGGAAAAACGTGTGTCGTATAGATTCCATAGTTTTGACATGCTATCAAATATATTTATTAACACATTGAGCCTCTTAATTAATGAAAACTAATAATAAGTGATTATATGAAGGTAATTAACAAAGGCAATGCAATTCGTGTTGGACCAGCTTCTTGGACCTTGCAAACGATATCTATAACTTACTTTTAATAGAAATGAAAGGTTACCTGAATAGGAGATCCCTGGCTAAAGAAATTATCATTTTGAAAAGGCAATCTAAAGTTAGCTCATCTCCTTCGGTTAATAGATTAACAGGATCAAAGACGGCGAATCTTTCTAAATATAACGGAAAGGGTCTAACATCTTGCTGGTGCATAAGAATTAACCGACTTTCTCATCGATTACACCATCTTGTATCACAAATAAATATAATACCTGTAAAAGTTCTTAACTCTGGTTTTAAAAGAATTAAATAATTCTCTAATAAGAATAAAAGGATTGTTACATACAGAAGACGGAATCTTCTTCCTTGGTTAACAGATTAATACGATCAGAGACGATTCAGAAAGTTCAGAAAAATTCACTTATAATGATCAATCGCGAATATCTTGATAGAATCGTTTCGATAGAATTTATTTTGAATTGAAAGAACACAAAAGGATCAATGTAAGATCTTACAGCTGCAGTCAAAAGTCAGTCACCTTTGTGCAGCCTTTTTTTAATTATATTCGAACGAAGGGAACCGTGTCTCGTGCCGCTGCAAGTTTCTCGTCTGAAAGTCACAGGCAAATCGAGCATTCTGCCTCCTTCGAAGTCCTATCTTTTCGTCGTCGTGTTGCTTCGTGCAATCGATAGTGTCCGCGCGCAGAGTGCACGAAGTCAAACATTATTATCGATAGTGGCCCCCTCGTCCCTCGTTTCGTTGCGTCTAGCGTGCAACGTTAATTGGACGGGCACGTACATCCTGTGGGTTTATGGCTGGAAAGGCGTCCGCTCGCCGCGCCATGCTTGCCGAGTCGCTCTCACGACTGTTTCCCGACGAGAGCATCCCCAACGAACCATGTTTCACGAACTTTATTGTTTCAGGCTGATGCGACCGAATCGCAATTAATTGTTACTGTTGCGAACAATATTCCACCAATTCGAATTGCACGCCATTGTTATTATTATATAACCACATCTCGGGTCGCGAAACACAGCGCAGTTTCTGCGACTAATTGCTTCTCTTTTCGCGACGTTTTCAAACTAGGATGGCAGAATGTGCAGAAGACGTGATCTTCAGGGTTGGTGTACAACCAATCCAATCAATGATTTGACTCGTTTCTTAATAATAACGTTTCATTGATCGAAGTAAAAATTACTACAATTTAGTACCGATTCACAAGTTTCTTGATTCGTTATTTAATCACAGTGAAGAGCAGAATCGAGCGGTGGGAAATTGTCGATATTTCAAATTGTTATAATTTCATAAAAAAGATAGAAAATTATACGTATGTAAAACCATCGGTATGGTCTCGTTCGTTTTAATCTTGCTATCTTTCTCATTTTTTTTTTCTTTTTTTTTTTATCACGTTCAGTCTCTTTAGACATCTGATGGAACATGCAAAACGTCGTGAAATTATATATCGAGTAACAAAATGAAATGTTCAAATATTTATTCAATGTATATTTCAATAATACCTATTGAAATGTAACATTCATTCGGATCGTATAGATTTATGGGGGACAGCATAAAGCGTGAATATTTTGACAATTCTCAGTTCACTCTTTAAGCAAAGGTGTTTTCACATCGTGTAAAACTATGGAAAATTGTCAAGAATTGTAAAAATTCAAATATTGACTCAGATATTGAAAAGTATCTTTCACAGCTAGATTCATCGTGGTCTTTTCTCTTTACTTACTGCACGATTTTATGGAACTTTGAATATTAAGGCCAGAACAGTAGAATATTAAGATTTCTTGAATTTTTGTCATTTGACAAATTAATCATGAAATTTAGTACTGCTCAAATAACGTCTGACAGAGACTGTACAAATAGCATAATTCCTACAAGATTTATAATAGTTTCCAATAGAAATTCTTAATATTTAAATCTTCACCAATCCTTTTTTTTTTTACCGAGTTATTCAGAAAGGTAAATAACTTATCCGAGTAAGTAATGCATGCCTAGTGAAAAATGTAGAATGCAAACTTATTCGAGATCTTTGAGAAATCATAGAACTCTTATTAAATATAAAGATATACTGATATTAATAGAATCCCCTGTTTCTTAATGACGATTCGGCATGCAACGTGCGAATGGAATTAGATCCTTAGACCGAAATATTCGGTTTAGAGAGTTTCAGATTTATGTTTGTAGGCTGTTTGTACGAATATAAATCGGTGTCAGATATATTACGTAGATCTTGTGTCACAATAAAGCGTGTGTTACGTACAGCTTGTAAAAATATTCGTACACTTGACGTAGAAAGCTTTTATGTGTACATTGTATATGCACATGATATAAAATATTTTAAAATTTATTTACCATTACACGCAAAATTATGTTTGACAAAATTCGTACATAGTATATTCACGTAAAGTGTTAAAAATCTGCTGTTGACGCTGAATATTAAAATTTAATATAACGGATTTTTACGACTTCTGCGAAATATATACTTAATTTAAATACAATAAAATTCCATTTACATGAATTCCGTTTGTTTGAACTAAATTTTAATCAAATATCCAATTAAACGCCTGCTTATTTATTTAAACAATTCGTAATATATGTAAATATTCCTGTTACACGTATTCCTATATACGTACGTATAACTGCACAAATTTATATAAATAATTCCTATTGTACTTTGTCACTTCCTTTGTATACGTTTCCAGAAATCCATTAAAAATTTCTCTAATATCACGATAGTTTGAGATTCGAGATTTCATTAAAGTGTTAATGAAATTTCAAGATATGGAAGTGTAAACGCGCGTAATGTATTCATAGAGTCCATGAATGTACAAATACTTTTGCAAGCCGCTGTACATTATTATACAAAATGAAATATTCACGTGGCTCGTTGGCTTCTTCCGCGTGTTCAATTTACACGGCCAGTTATTGACCAATGCCTCTAACCTTTGTCGTTTGCCGCATCACCTTGTCACAAATGCAATTTGCCGAAACGATCATTGTGTAATATTCGGCCGAAATGACCGACGTACGGCCAGAAATGACATTAACCGAGACCGAGACCGAAACCTGGTTACAATTTACCGCGATCGTTACAGGACGTCGTCGCTGTACACGGATGCAACAGATGTCTCGCCGAAAGCTGTAAAATGCTCCAATTAATATCCGCTTATCCTGAAAGATTACGCGTTATAGTTATTTTGTACGTTGACAACAATTGAATATTGCAGGTAATTACGCGAAATCCCACGGTATTGCCCTGGTGCTGTCACGGAGCTTTGATCTGTCACTCGAGTCGTATGCAATTTCCTCTGAACGCACGAAATTCAGACCTCTGGTAGTAAGACGAGGATTAGTATTTTCAGACGAAATTGTTCATTCAATTCGAAAAATTCGCGTATTTTACGAATGAAGTATGAATGAAAGATAAGACCATGATGGAGATATTTTTGATCCCTGCATTTAAAGATTTTCATTTCATTAGCATGAGAAATGTGACGAATAGATAATACGAGTTTTGCATTTTTAAATATTCTATGAATATTTAAAAATGCAAAATTACTCGGAATAAATAGGTTTGGAAGGATATATAAAGTGTTTTCTGTACAAGTTCTTTGCCCGAAGTCTCTCTAACCTTTTCAATTGTATTCTCAGGGAACATGAAACGAAGAAACATAAAATAAATTTTGAAATGCATAAGTTACAAGGTACTTAGTGTAAATAAAAGTAGTGTGTTTTGCAAAAATCAAAAGTGTGTTGATTATTTATTACATTAATATTCATTATTCATTATATATATTAATTAGCCTCGATTATAACCTTATTCATTCAGTAAAATTATATAAGCTTAATTCTACTATTACAATATGCTAAATATGCTAATTATGCTAATTACTCTCACTATATCTCTATCATTTTTAATCAAATGTACATGTATATGTTTGTTGCAAATCTGTTGTTATTTCTACACACGTTTGCTTCATATTGCAATATAATTATGACAGTGATATCTCATTACTAAATGTTCATACGTGTATATTCGTGGTAAATTTAGAGATATGCGTACAGTTCTCGTAATATGTAAAATACAGTACATGAAGTATTGATCAGGATTAGATTTTGAGGAAAATTGTAGATAATTTTAAAACGTTCTCTATAATATTTACTACCATGGTTCTAGGTTTTTTAATTATATCCCAAAAGTATGAATTTACATGAAAACCCACAGTGAAATGAAATAATAAAATCATATTCATGAAAATATCAATTTGCATAAACATGGGCCGAATATACTTATTTCCTACTGTCTGTTACTACAAATGAAATTTGAAAATAATTTCGTACGGATCATCCGTAGATTTCAAATTTCATCAGTATGTTCAGCAAATAAGCATTAAAAATAACGTGTCACGTAGCAAAAAAGTGCATAAATGTTTTATTAAATAGTCGTGACAAAAATCGCGAAATCTATACATGTCAATGCGTGCATCTCGAACTGTTGTCCCGTTGTTTTATCAATGCACGCAGCTCGCAAACGTAATATATATATCTGCATATTCTTGATTTTAACTTAATTCTGACATACTGAAAATCATAAATGCTTTTACTTCGTAAACTGGAACGAAAACTGAAACGAAACAACGTGCGTTTGTCGCTATATAGAAGAATCGCACACGAAAGGAGTAAATATACACACATGTGAACACTATGTATGTTGTCTTATCCCCTATTAAACTAACATAAGAGAAAGAGAGAATATTGACATACATGCCTTTCACAATTCACAGTTTTGTTGCGGTTTTATTTTAATGAAATATTTGTAGACTTCTTGCGACGTAATGTGTCAATCTTACTTTTGTACATGTGCGAAACACACTGATAAAATTTGAGCATTAAACCACTGAACACATTTGACGGATTGTTTTTGGTTCTCTCTGCGAAAAAATTAATCCTCTACTGGGTTAGTGATGCTAGTCAGATGATTAATAAATGAAGGTAAATAATGAATGATCAGTTTTACATTTCGAAGGTGTCAAAGGCGAAAAGCACCCTATAATAAACATAACAATTTTCTGTGAATATGTACAATGACGGAAGTGATGAGTTTAAAAATTGTGTATAAATACAGCTTCTGACCATTGACTTAAAAATCATTCGCAATTTTCAATATCTTGTCATCTAAAGTCTGATAATACGATATCACGTAAATTATCAACAATCATATATGTGTAACGCTTTAACAGTTAATAAAGCTTGTTAATTAAATTTTGCTCTCAAAGCTTTCAATACTAAAAATATGTGAAACGTTGAAAGCGTTGCAAGTGATCTTGGACGTGTATTTTTCCAATTCTAACAAATTATGCATTATTTCTTTGCCCGCCACACTTCCTTTCGTTCTCCACTGTATTTTCTTTTCTTTTATCATATTTTCGAAATAAACGCGCGCCTCTACAAATTGAGCCACTCGATTCGAGAACTTCCCTACGAAATAGAAGTCAATGACGATGGAGGTCAACTGGCGGCACGGTTGCACAGCCCTGGCGAATTATACACGCGAAGCATGCAGTCGCAAGCGTGTTCGACACGTTCTCGCGCGTGCTGTTTCGCAACGCGTGGCTCGTGACACGAGATCTTGAAGCTCTCCCTCGAGCTTCTAACCTGGCCTACGAGTCTAGAGGTTAGAGTTATTCAGTCCAAGCGTCGTTACGCGGCCGTAGAACGGGGTAAAATCCACTTGGCAGCGAAACCGCGGACAAAGAGAAACAACCGGCAAGTTGAGCGACACGACACGCGCACAAGTAGTAATACAGTACGCGTAGGCGAGTATTAAACCGACGACTAATTAATTTGTGGCGTGGAAAAGTGAACAACGATGCACCGAATGTTATTTCAGTCGCTCATTGAATATATTAAAAGACACGCTGGAAATAGAAATAAAGTAGAACGAACTTTCACGAAGTAACGGGAAACCGGGTTTTTTGTTATTCAACACGTACATTGTGGATTGGCGTGTATTTTTGCTGATACGCATCGTGCGGTACGTATCGGTACACAAAAGAATATTCTAAAATAATTCGAGTGACCCTGCACTGTTGATTCCGAGCAAATTTCATTGTACGCAATTGTACGTAGCGCTTGTTTATTCATTTTTATGCTTTTATGAAAGATTATTTCGTCTACTAAATATTTGCCGAATAATTATTGCCATTTTACGTTTTATACTAAGTCGGTGCATGTGAAGTGTCACATTCTTACAGGTTTATTTTTGGCGCGTCGAAACTGTCTATTAAATTTTTTTTAATTATAATAATATTGGAGGATATAATTACAATTATTAGCAATCATTGTATAAATATAATTATGTATTAAATCATACTGGTTAATTGCAACTACATTGAGGGAAAGGTGTACTATGAATCACGTTGTGAAAATTCATTTTAATTCAGTATCAAAACATTCGTACGATTTTCTCATATGAATCCAAATTTTAAGAAGATACTTTACAGGCTTTTGGAAATCAGAAATTAGCTGCCGGAGAAGACTAAATACTAAACAATTTTCATTTATTCCAATTAATCATTTGCAAGCATTTTTTTTTTTTTTCTTCGTTCGTAACTTATTTTAAAGAAACTTATAAACGAAGCTGTCTTACATGCTCGAATCTTAGAAATCCGGGATATTGAGAATGAACGGCCTTAATGAAAAAGTACATTAAACGATATTTTGAAGGAACTGAGCGCAATTAAAGTTTAATTGCACGAGGCGGCGTTTCAAATGCACCGAGCTAATAACACAAAATAACTAAATAGAGTGAAACTCGTTTTCGAATAAATGTAACGGGTTGAGACGTTTTAATGAAAAACGTGGGATACGTGGGAAAATATTATATGAAAAAATCATTTAACCTCGTCGTGAATTCGTTTTCGTTATCATTGACAGGGAAGCTTCACTGCGTTCACACAGAATAAATGTAATTAGAATAAGAAACCTGTGAAACATATTATCTCGTATCCAAAGTTGTGCCCGAACTTGTTTCGAGTTCCGGTCGGACGGATGACTGTACGAAAACTTTCCATTGGTTTTCCGCTGGCGTTTTCAGCGCCGGAATGTACGATCCGTGTTTCGAAATGTTTCACCGAACTTCTCGACACTTAATTGCTATCGCGGTTTCGCCACAATCACCAGCCACACCTTGAAAAACCACTGAACCTTTCGAGCATCGAGCTCGCCGGATACGCTCGGCTACATCTCACAGTTAATCTCATTTGTAACACTCGCAGCTTTCTTCCTCGCGGGGCGATATCCTCTCTTTAGCGAGTTTAGAATTATTCGGTAAATTTGCATGTTAGACGGCTGCTCTTAAAGCGGTCGTTTGCTCACGGTCGTCTCGAGCGTAGAGTCAACGGACTTTTACATCGTTTCGCCTTTCGGTTCTCATCTGAGAGGAATTGTACTTGGCGTGAGAAACGACAAGCTACGTAAGATCTCTCGAACATTTTGCCTCAGACGAGCGCAATTAGTAATCGAGAATATTCGAGGAAATTTTGTGGAACCTCTTTCGGTTAGTAAAAACTCGTGTGACAGAGTATACGTGTACTCGTTGATGAAAATATTCGAACATTTATAGGGAACTTCTTATGTGCGAATATATTATTACTGTTTTATGGATGTACGAATATGTTATAAAACATTTTCATATTTTACTAGCACCACAGTGAGATTCGATCGTGCAAATTTATAGTATATGTAGAATAAAGTATATGTAGAATTAATGAAATATTTAACAACCACAAGCAATCGTATCAATAAATATTGAATAAACATCGAATAGACATATTTAACCAATTCTGTACTAAATATATTTGTTTGTAACTTCTATGTACACTTTCAAATTAGTGTCAAATTTCATCTATATAACCGCGAAAAAGGTATCTCACCACGTGTTGTAAACCTCAATAGAATTTCAAAATGTTGCAGTAAGTTTGAACATTTTCCTGAACAACTGTTCTGTCTGTTCTGTCTTACGGTTCTCTCATTAACGTAGAACGAACTAAGTAATGGTTTTAATAAAGGAGGGTATATCCCTACCTCTTATCGAATTCCTGCGAAAGTTCGTAGCAAATCTAACCCGTTTCTCTCACGTTTCACTTTTTTTTTTTTTTTCTTTCTTGTCGAAATGGCGTTTCAATATATCTATTTTGTCGGTGAATCATGGTCAAACATGCGCTTGCAAAATCAGTTCGAAATTGGGAACGTTGATAAGAAACAACAGTCGGCCATCTCCCTCTTTGCGGTCAAAGTGATTTTCAAAAGAGCCGATAAACGTTCTTTTTTTTTCTTTCTTTTCTTGCAAAAATTTTGATTGATAGAAAAACCTGACCTAAAATACAGCTGTTGCCCATAAATATCATTGTTGGTCGTATATCTGTCGTTGAAAACAAAACGAGAATGCTGGTGAATCTGCTGCATGGAATCGAACAACGATTCGACCGAGATACGCAGCGGCATGCGTGCGTTCGCGACGACTATACCGGAGCCGCGGTCTGAAAAGACTATGGTAAATGGTGCAATCTACCGCGCCATTTCCGACACCTGACGGAACAGTTGTCCAGATAAGACCGGTGGGAAATGAGGAGAACACCAACGTGCGATGTGCCTGAAACCGGCCACGCTGTATCGAGATTCGTGCACGTTTCTTCTTGTTTCTTTGAGAAACATCCTCTCTGAGGAAGAGAAATTTATTACACAAGGTGTCGTATAACTAGTGCCACAACCTATATTCAACTATATTCAAAATTGAACGAAGCAGAAGGTATAACAGCTTTTCCGTCTTTGAAAACTTCTCTCTCCTCGAATATATTTCTCCGATGGATTTTGTACAGAAGCACTTACAAAATTTAAATTGTTGAAGTGCAACGTAAGATCAAGTCTCATTGTATTTATAAAGTTGTGCAGTACATTATTTCATGCAAAATGATGGTTTATAATTATTTTGATCAAAATTTGACTTGTACTCTATCTGGAATTAATCGAAATAAAAAGATTTAATAATAAATTTAATTTCAATTTAAACTCGTTATTTTTAAATTACTATATACTATTAGTTTATAAATATCTTGTCATAAGTGGTCCTAATTCATATTAGGAGTCGTTTTTAATAAAATAAATTTTCAAATTGAAATTAATGTTTTATACATTTCTGTATTAATTACTTTTTATTCTATGAAATTTAATTTAATTAGATTTTGCTTTCGACAAGAGATTTAATAAAGTAATTTGATTCCTTTTCTATGTTCGAGTTTTGCAAAATTTAAATTTGGTTAATTCCAGATTGAATAAGAGTGAACAAGGGAATGAACAACAAAAGGTTATTCGACGTGCAGAAATTAATGAAAGATGCAGAATAAAATCGTTCCATTTTCAAGGACGTGTTTTTAATTAAGAATTAACTTGTAGTTAATAAATTTTCAAATTCAATTTTTTTGAGAAGTGAGATATCTTACCAAAAATTTTTATTCTACGTTTTGACCTATTTTTATAGGTAGAATATCTTCTTGTCGATTGTTTAGATTGCGCAATAAAATTCAAATATACATTCCCGCTCAAATTTCTAAAACACTTCTTATTTGTAATATTCAACGTTTATCGTTGACAAATATATTTGTCCTAATAGGGATTAACAACTTATGACATTTCAAACAGGATCTTTTCGAGAACGAAGCCTTCAACGAAGAAATTTTACTCTTTCTTTTCGACTTGTTTTGTTATATAAAATCGTCTCTTTCTTTTTCATCAGTTATACGATACTCTGTTATAAGCAATAAACTCGCGATTGAAACATAAATCACTTAAAAAAAAAAAAAAAAAAAACTGAGAAAACTTCAACGAAGGAAAGGACTCTCAAAGGAGCCATTTACACAGACCACGAACGCAATGGGTTTAATAACGATGAAATTTATCCTACCAGCCGTCTGGTAGGCAGTAAACGGAACTCGAATGGTTATTAAGGAAGTAACTAGGAAGCATGGTGTCGCCTGCTTGCACCTTGTTCCACTGCTCTGGAAATACAGTTTTACAGTGGCCCGGGGACCAGTGGATGTTTACCGACTCCCTCGTCTTACATTAATTTCGTTTCACGGTACAGAGAAGCGACAGTCTCTACTTTGTCGTCCCCGGTATTTCGGGCGAGACGAAGAATTGACTGACGAACAAAAGAGAGAAAGAGAGAAAGAGAGCAAAATTGTGGCGTTGATGAAATAACGAACGGGAGCGGAAGAAGACATGCAGCCCGATACGGGAAACGATTCGTTAGCGTGTAATTGAAATGCAGGTTCGTTTCAAACCAGACCATTTCAAGCCAGGCGGCAGGTGTTCGTCTGTGAAAATCTACGTAGGAAGATTAGAGGTTACGTTGCGGCGAGTAATGCAGCGAGAATGCATTATCCGCGTTGTCGAGTGCAATAGCATTAACATCGCATCATACACGCGTAGTTGTTCTCCAAGCTGGTTAACTGCTCCCGATGCGAAAGTAATCGAGCCAACGAGCCACCATTTCAACGAGTGTATCGCAGCGAATAATAGCTTTGCAGGTGAGTTCGCGGCTCTGCTAGGTGAAATTGGGTGAATTGGGAATCGCGCGTCACCAGGTCGGAATCTCATTAAGATTTGTCGAAGTTTCGGGGGCGAGACAATGAATAGTAAACTGATATTCCAACGTAGCTCGTGTAATTCACATGTCGCTCAGAGGAGTTTCGGAAAGTTTTCAGGCACGGAGCAACCTGTTTTCACTGACATCTATGCGGGTACGTTGATATACCTAGTCGAGCGACGCGATGAATTAAAGAATTCTCGCGGGGAGGATTAGCAAAGAACCCGTAGCTCGAAATCGTGACGAAACTTTTGAATATTTATCGCCCCTTCTTCGACGAGACTGTTTAAAACATTTTTTTAAAGATACCATACATGACTCTACGTATTTCGAGTGAAATTTTCGTCTTCGAAAATGTACTTATAATCACTATCCATTTACCAGGATGAATAAACCGCGGAAAATATCTGATGATCCACGCGGTACGCACCCTTCTCTAAATCACTTTTAAAATTCATTTCGAACTTTCGTTTCGGCCACAGTACGCGCGCTGTATCTTATCTTCCACTTGGATCGCGA
>CAJDYZ010009600.1:2046-15164 GCA_903986555.1 Heterotrigona itama | reverse complement strand
TTTTTTTTTTTTCATTCTACTTTCTTTTCTAATTTGAATGCATTACAGTACGTGTTGAATATTACGTGTTACGATGTTGGTTATTAATTCGTGAACAACGGAAGCGGGATTTAAATGCACAATGGTGGAGACAAAAGGAAATGTAAAAGCCAAATGACACGAGATAATCCACGGTTTCATAAAACAGGGAATTACCCTTAACGAGTAAATACAATATATGTATGTATATTCCAGAATACATGACTATTAATGTCTAGTATAAAAATTATTAATTCACACACACACACAGAGGCAAAGAACAATTTTCTCCTTTTTTTGCCAAATGCAAAAATAAATTAATTATTACACACTGGAACAAATTAGAAAGTTAAAACACTTAATAAATCTATGAAGATAATTAACTGCTTTCAAGATGTGTAGATAAAGAAGTATTCCATTTTAACACTAAAATTTATAACTTTCGTTCGATATTTATTTATACAAACGTAAAACAGATGTTTCTAAAGATTAGTAATTTTTCTTTTCAAATAATTTCTTGCAAAATATACAAGTAAAAGCTTGTACACTCCGTTGTATCATAAAGTCTCTTCTATTTCCTTTTTTTTGGTTTCAACATCTCCATATAAAATTTTATGCTTTATTTTATATATCGATAGCTTTAGCGTTAAATCAACAGTATGTAAATTAATTGCGAGCTAAGAGACATGTCTTGAACGAGTTGGAAGAAAAGTTTCTCCCTTCGTCTGCACGATTAAACTAATGTCACCAACTGTGACAAAGACCAAAATCTCCAGTTGAAAATCGAAAGATAGTTATAAATTACGAATCGCAGCAACCGAGCAACAAGAAAAGTCTTTTGAAAATAATTGCCTTTTGCCTGCTGAAAACGGAAGAGTCTCTCGATCGCCAAGCTGGAAGATTCGAAAAAGACTGCGCCCCACAAATTGGATAACGAGAAAATGGAAACTCGATTCGCCGGATTCAGCGGGATCCAATCGGTAGAGTAACCCGCCTTGATCGAGTTGAATCGAGTGTCGGGATCGAAGTCGTGCCGGCCAAGAGTGCAAACTGCATTTCACCGGCGTTTCCCGTGGAATCTCGTCACGCGTGTCGCACCTCGTATCTTTACGAGCGCCGCGGCGAAATAAAAATCCGGCCAGAACACGACGACGCGACACTTATCCGCCTCTTTTTGGGAAATTTTCAAACGCGTCGTCGAATTTTCCGTGACTTTTCGCGCGTACAGCGTGGACAGAAAAGTTTGGCTATCGTAGACGAATTTCAAGATCAAAATTTCCTTTTCTTGCATTGTATTCGAATGAAACTTTCTTGTATTCGATGAAACTTTTCCACAGGTCGCAACCTAATAGTTCTTTTGAAAAATGGCAAAAAAGTTTCTTAATCGTTTAACACTGCAGACGCGTTCAAACAGAGACTTTATGACTCTGAACGCGTGGATGTCTACACTACGTAATTTTCGTATAAAGTTTCACTTAACATTTGACTTGCCATGGTTGTAGCATCAGTGTGAGTCTAAACAATCAAATGACAAAACTAACTGTTAACATCATTCGAAATATAAACATTACATTGATACTCTCAAACAGTGCCAATGAAATCTCCAGATATTTCAAAAATACTATCGCGAGAAATTCTAGAAGGTTAAACTCCACCAAACTACAACCTCAGACGAACGATCAACAATTTAATATTTCAAAATGACGACAACACTCGCCGATGAGAAATGAATGAAAAAGAAAAGAAAGAAGATCAGATTTTTTTACTTTTGGAAATATCTTTGCTCGATATATTAATTTGAAAGGCACGCCGCCCATCATGGTGATTTTGTAATTTCATTCCATCGATATTGTTATTCTATTTCACCGATTACCAACCGTGAATTTATGTTTCCCTGGCTTATAGCCTTTATCTTATTTTCATTCGCGGGAAATATCGACGTGTGCTCGCCAGGGGAAATCTCCGGTGATAGTAAACGTTCAACAGGATCGTTATACTTGGCGCAAGCAAGTTTTGCTCGAAACAAGGAATTCCACAAACGGCGGCGAACAATATGCAGAAACGTGGCGAGCTGCACGTGCAAGATTAGGCGAATTCCGCGGCAACGGGGCAAGTTTTCTACAATCGCGAGCAAACGTAATGTTGTTGCCGATTAAACGTGTCAGGGAGCATCGCCGTTAATGGAATATTAATTTGTTATGGTTGATATTCATTCGCGGCCAATTCGTAAAGTATCGTGTGTTGTCGTTATTAATTAGCTCGGCGATTTACAAGTGACGCAGATCCGCACGTTGATTAAACATTGCGTTGACGCAATCGGTATTTTTAATCGATGGGAATCCAGTTGGTCATCGATTTGAACGAACTGATCGAATAATTGAGAGATTAATAACCGAGAGAAACTCGCCCGTGTTTGTGCAATCTCGTGTTTTCAAGATGCTTCAAGATGACGACGAAAATTGCTTTTGTGTAAATAACAATATTTGATAATGAGAATAATATTTTGGTGTGAATATTATTACTCTCGGACTGTCTCTGATACATATTTGCATTCTGTGTATGTTTGCATCTTGAAATTCTCCAAATTAATTCTGTCCCATTACAGGCCAACAAGCTTTTGAAATTTCGACTGTCAAAGCAATCGAAATCCATCGACGTTGAATTTTCTTTTTTCTACAATCGAAACAAATACCCTCGACATAATGATGAAAATCCTTTGGCCGTGTGATTTTGTTTCAATGTAATTATTCCAGGAATATACTGCTTTATGTAGTAATTAATTTAGGAGGATACATTGAAGGCTGGGCAGATTCGATGAGCCAATCTTTCAATCCGTCGATATTACTTCAAAACTTGCAAACGAAGGAATTGTAACAAGAATCTGAAACCCTAGATGTATCGACACGAGAGTTACTCCGATTAAATCTCTAAACTGAATATTTTAATTTCAGATGATCTAAACTTCTTAAAAAAGAAAAAGAAAAAAATGCGTTTTATTTATTAAAAACTATAGACTCTGTTTCATCATTTTGGGAATTTTATATGCAGCAGAAAGAGCGTAAACGTGCAGCGAGCGGGGTGCGTGCTCGCTGCGTCAAGGTGGACACTGCTTAGGTGAACGATCGATAGAGCAGGTGGCAGCACATCGGTTCCCTGCTGTATTTCCGGTACTCTGATACGCTGCACAGGCCAGACTCCAATAACACTCGTACCGTTCGGCTGACAGGCGATTTCGTCGTTCACGAAAAATTCGTTCACCGATCGCGAAGAGTAGAGAATTTCTAGGCAGCAGGGAAACCGGACAACGAATTTTTCACGATCTTTCCGAGAAATGGGAACGAAAAATTGCTCCAACGTGCCATGTATTTCCAAAGTTGTACGTTTTTTATCGTGCGCAAAGATTGCACGCATAACTATCATTCTGAAAGAAATTCAAGTATTCTTGAAAATTGTATCAATTCAAACGTCTCTAGAAAAATTGGAAATTTTCTTTTTCACGAATGGATGAACATTGATTTTGAAGACCGAAGGTCTTCTCTTTTACGAGCCCTTGAAATTTGCTGCACGGTTTTCTCCCGTCGTTTTGTCAAATTTTGAGTATTAAAATTAAACGACAAAGATTTCGCAATTTGTGAAAATTGTAAAAATTTGTGAACGTCTCTGAAACAAACATTGAAAAACTGATGGTTTCCCCTTTATAAATGATTCCTTAAAACACTTCCTCGCCGTATCATTCAACTTTGAACATTATGGTTAAACGAGGAAATATGTTAGACTGTCTCGAGTTTCTGTCGCTTAACTTTAACACTGAAAGTTCAATGAAATAATTTTTAAAAAAGTCGTGCAGCAAGTTTGAAGAGCTGGTCGTAAGGAGGAAGCCATTGTCGATTTTCAAAACCATTGCTCTGATCTAGTCAAAGAAAAAGAAAAATAATTTTTCCACCTTTCTAAACACGTTTGAATTTTTACAATTTTCCCGAATGAACGTTTGCTTCTCGATTTTCAACAGCCTTGGGTTGAGAAAAAAAAAAAAAATCGAACTTAAGACAGAGAAACTCTCTAACGTGGATTACATTTTACAACGAAATATCTTTTCATCGAAAATGTTCGTACGCCCGCGAGGCAGACATTTACACATCACACGTTCCCTCATGACACATGATTATCTCCGTGAAAACGTTCTCTACTCACTTTGCGTATGTCTTCTAGATTGTGAATTTCCGGCGAGAGTCCACCGTGCACGCAGAGGAACTGTTGGTTCATGAGGGCCGCCAATGGCAGACAGTCGAATGCGTCCATGCACGCGTCGTACACCCTCTCCGAGTATTTTATTTTACCTGGAAAAGCAGAGAGAAAGGGGACAGGCCCGTCAGAAACGTGAATGATCAGTCGCTACGCTATGCTACATAACACGATTCTATTTACCTGTGTTCGGTCTAAAAACGCGGCTCGATACGCTCGATTGTTTCGCTCGGTCTTTCTTTTTTCCCCCTCTCTTTTTCTTTTTTTATCATCATCCGTTTCGCGACTCATTTTCTCGCGCGTTGACAAGTAACAAGCGAACAGGGGAAAAAGTTGCACTTGGAAATCGACTGGCTGTCGATTCCAGAATAATATCGCGCGACAGAAAGTTAATTCGTTTAGCTTTACATTCGTTCGATGTAAGTACAAGAGATTCAGAGATTTTAGCCTTGCAATGGGAGAATTTTACGTTTGTGAAATGCTGTGGATTTTTGGGGGGAGATCGAAATCGTATTTGAATGTCGTATTGCCTTTGATAAGTACGTGCTACATGAAACAGTTGTGAATTCCACTTTACTGTCTGACCTCTCGCGCCACTTACTCACTATAAATTAAATTCTCTGGAAAAATCAGGAGAATTCACGTAGCGATGCCATAAATATTTCAACGAAGGCAGTTGAACAAAGCTTGTATAATTTAATTTGAAAAAAGAACTTTTTCAAGCTAATTACATTCAACTCTATTATCATTGGTAGGAAAGATTATTATGCATTATTTGAGCAATTCTAAAGTTACCTATCCTCGCCTACTTTGAGCTGTGAAAATGTCCAAAATTTCCGTGACAATATTGACAAAGCTGATGAAGAAATTTAATTAGCAATCTATAAAACTTGGCAAACGAAAAATCATACATTAACTATTTTGACAACACTTTATCCTTGCAATTTTGAACTTCAAAGTCTTCAAAAATCTATAAAATTTTCACTGAAGCTTAACGTGCAAATCTGCAATTTCTGTTGAAAAAAAAAAAAAAAATAGAATTGAAAATCTCAATACAAAATTTTAGTGAAATTGTCGTAGCTAGTAACATCTCAAGAAACAAATTCTAAATCCCGAAATACCATGAGAAAGTCTACAAAATTCTGCACATAAAACTTGGCATATCTACAAGCTTCAAAAGGTCATAAATTGACTATTCTGCGCCCACTTTTGATCGCTTGGACCAATTATTTGGATAAAAATCCAAATGTTCAACTTCATTCCGTTCTTTCACTGAAATGCCCATCGGAGACAACAGAATGCGCAGCATAATACAAATTATTCGAGTCGTTCCACCGATCCTCGCTGTTTCCAAGACTAAGAACCCTTGCATGGAAAGGCAAAGCGACTCTCCTCTCCCTCAAAGAGGGATATTCTTCGCGCGTCAATTATTCCGGAGGTGGTGTGAAAAGGCCTCAGATTTTTCACTGCAGCCAGACACCTTTTTAATGGCCGTACGTGAACTTTTGTCGGCTCGCCAGCTACAAAGCAGCGTGAAAAGCAGGGTGGTATTCTGCTTTCTAAGAGAGACAGAAAGAGAGAGTGGATAGAAAGGAAGAGAATAAAAAGAAAAAAAAAACGGAAGAAGGGGAGAAAAGACTCTGGAAAACGACGAAGACACGGAATGTTCGTGCAGATTTCCGCGTGCACGCGCGCGAAGGAGCCCGCAATTCGGGGATGGTTCCTTGCACGCAGCCACCCTACATCCAACCGGGAATAATAAATCCCGCTGCTGAGTGAATTTTCGCTGCCTGGAGTGAAAAAGCAAAGAGCCAAGAGAGATGGAACTTAACGTTCCGCGAGAGATGGAGAGAGGAGTTTCTTTCTTCTTTTCTTTCCCCTTCTTTATTTCCCCGTTTCGTTTCGATTCGCTTCCTTGGATTAATTGGACCTCGCGAGTTTTGTTCTTGTTATTCTACTTTTTTTTTTAGCTCGTGAAAACTGAAAGATCGTTAAACTTTTTTTGTTAAAAGCTTTCTTGAAACGATTCATTCTGAATGAAATAACGGAGCATATTAAGCGACGATACGTGGTTTACGATGTGAAGTGAATAAAAATATTATTACAATTGTAGTTACGATGTAATGAGAAACAACTATGAAACTAATGATTAGGTAGGTGAACCAGTGATCACGATAAGAAGTAGAGCTCGACAATACGTAGCTCTGAAAAATATTCGAAATTGTATCGACGCAACGTTCATCTTTAATAGGTTAATATCGCTTAAACTTCATTATTCATATTAACCAGCCAGGGTTTTATGTTATTCGAAATTGCAGCGTTCATTTTTAAAGACTCGTTCGAGGCATTTTATTAAACTCGCAGTAGCTCGGTGAAAATATCTGAACATTTGCCATAGAAAAATTCTCAAATATATCGCGTGTGTCGCGCGAAACTTTTCCTAGAACTTCTATTAAACGCGTAATGTGTATATTTATATTAGTAAAATATAACGATGACACACCGTGAAACACAATTTGAAACGAGCCCGGGAGAACGCGTGTAAAGGCTGCGAGAATTTTTTCAGCGTAAAATTTTGAAACGAATCTGAAAATGTAGAGCGGAGGTTAAAACATTTCTATTGTCAAAGCTGAAAATGGAAACTACGGGATATTTATCGCGAATTGTATATTTAGTAAAACATCAGTGTTCAACGCAAACAGCCAGTTTAAACAGACAACGTTTGTTAATACACAGAATCGTAATTAACTCTGTAAATTTCTTTTAATTTTTACGAGATAAATTCCAGTATCAAATATCTCATAATTTCTATACATGTATGTATAGAATTACGACGCTCGTTTTTCATCAAAGATTTCCACAATTATAATATATAATATATAACAACAATAACAATTATAGTCGTATTATATAGCAAGTATAATCGTATATTAAAAATTAAGGAGGAAATGAAAGGAACTAACTCTTCGATGTTTTAACTACAATTTAACAAAAATTCTGGTAATCTATGGATCAACGTTGAAAGATCGTTGAAGACTTCTTGAAAATAATTCTACTAATAAAACGTTCGTTTTAACAGCGACAGCCATTCTCTCTTCAATCAACAACAAACGAACTCCCTTTATTTTCCTCCGTATTTACTTTCTAAAACAATCCCTCTAAACATCTAAAACAATCGAACCTCCATTAAAAGAACCATCCGGTTACAAAACTCGCTGTCGAGTGTGTTCCTAGGGAACTCGTCTCAACTTCCCTGAACCCACTAACCGACTTCCGGTGTCGCGTCGGGTTCGATTCGCCCTTATAAACTTACTTCACCATCTCAACCTCTCGTAACCTAACGGCCGCAACCACAAAACCAGACGACTTGGTGACGAAAGATTCGATTCGCCAATAAACTCGACTCGTTCATTTCGGATCTCGAGTGACAGCCACCAACAGGCAACAACAATCTGTCCAGCCACAACGTCACAACGACAAATCTTCGGGGGTGAGCTGCTGCTGCTCGAGAGATTTTCAAGGATTCCAGCTGGTTTTATTGACAGGAAATCCTTCTTGCATGGCAAGTCTGACCAGCCGACCGACGGGGATGAACTCGATGGCCTCTTCCCGCACGCGTTGAACAACGCGCGCTTTCCTCATTTTGTCTGTCCACTACAGACGAATCTACTGACGTCGCTGCCTCCGGCTTGAACTGATACGCGGCCTTTGTTGTACGTTGTCGTTGTTTAACTATTACAACAGGGCGTTATCGAGTACCAGAAAACACTGGAAGAGTATTTTTAAGTTTGTTCGATTCGAACAATTGCATTTTACGAGGTTTTTTCTTTTTTTTGTTTTAATTACTGAGCGTTGAAATTTGGGATTCTTAAGCTTGTTCGATTCGAAAACTGGGTTTAGGGCTTCGAGATTTTTTTTTCCTTTTTTTAATTACTAAACGTCGAGAGTTGGGATTTTTAAGTTTTTAAAACTGAGTTCAAGGCTTTGAGATTTTTCTTTTTTTAATTACTCAGCACTGAGAGTTGGAGTTTTTCAGTTTGTTGTCGATTCGAAAACTACATTTAGAGTTTCGAGATCTTCTCTCTCTCTTTTTTTTTTTAGTTACTGAGCGTCGAAATTTGGGATTCTTAAGCTTGTTCGATTCGAAAACTGGGTTTAAGGCTTCGAGATTTTTTTTTTTTCCTTTCTTTAATTACTAAACGTCGAGAGTTGGGATTTTTAAAACTGAGTTCAAGGCTTTGAGATTTTTCTTTTTTTAATTACTCAGCACTGAGAGTTGGAGTTTTTCAGTTTGTTGTCGATTCGGTTTCGAGATTTTTTTTTTTTTTTTTTTTTTTTTAGTTACTGAGCGTCGAGATTTGAGATTTTTAAACTTATTCGGTTCAAAAACTGGGTTTAGGGTTTCGAGATTTTTTTTTTTTAAATTAGTAAACGTCGAGAGCTAATAAGAATCGAGGATTGTGAAACTGGACCTCCGAATCCTCGGTTGTTTCATTTTGGAGTACTTCAAGTTGCCGAGTACTGGCAATAACTTAAAATTGATAATAGAATACAAATTCTTAATTTCAAATTACACGTCGATTTCTTTAAATCATCTAGATGGAAGAAATAGGCGGTCGTAAAAGAATCTTTGGACTCCTTCACAGCTACAATGTTAAGAAACAAAATCTCTATACACTATAAATTGTTTAAAAGAAGAGTCGCAAGTGAAATATTTCAACGTTACTCCTCAACGGATCAAATTATTTAACACTTTTGAATTGCTTAATTTTGGAATTTTTCGCCGAAAATGGATAATTCCTAAACAAACGGAGCAACTGTTCCGAGTCTGTTTGGAGAAACAAGAAATAAGAAAAACAAAATGGCAAGAGGTTCGATGACGCGCAAAATGATGAAATAAAATAGCGACGAGCGTGTCGAACATAGAGTAGGAACGAAGATGTGACAATCACGACGTTCGTCTGAATTCTTCAGATCTCGTTAATTGTGCATGGGTCGGTAATATCGTCGTAGCCAGCACGCTTCTACACGCTTCTCGTGTTCAGCTACTGGCCTCCTTTCCCGCTCACGCTTCTCTCGTTGTATTAACGAGCAGATCGAGCCCGTCCCCCCTTGACTTTCTTTTGATGCCAGTCAGACATCGCGCTGGTGCGACACTCCAGAAAGCTCATTTGCGAGCTTTTGACCCGAATAAATAAGTCAAGAAGGAAACGATCTCGCGAGTTTTCGTCGCCGCACGCCTGAGCAACTCTGTTCTTCGGCCGAGTCCTGTGTGTTCCGCGAAAGCACCACTCACGATAAGTGCTTGAAATTATCGAAAGTCTGGCAGTTCAATGACAGACAGACTTTCAGGAGCATGAGAGAAGTTAGAAATTAATAATTCGTTCTCTGACGCTAGAAATTCCCATTGCTAACGTTAAACTCTTGTGTGATGGAATGTCACGTGCCACGCATGTCAAGAGTTGTCTTCTTTCCTTTTTCCAAAGTTGCAATATTTTCTTAGTTTTAAGTATGTTCACATATATAACCCGGGCAAACGAAAGGATGAATTTATTATCTCTTAGTATTATTTTTAACCAGTGATATCGACCACAGTTCAAAGAGAAAGCGACGAATTACTGTATATACGGTGAACCAATTGCCAGCGCAAGGAGTTAAAATAATAAAAATAAAGATTTAGAGTTAGTTTTACACGCACAAAATTTCTAACAAAATTATAAATCGGTAATTTGGTAATTCTGGTCGGTCTAGTTTAAATTCAAAATGCATTTGTCTAGCACTGATACTGAGAACTAGAGCACGAGATTCTCATCAGAGACATTAAAATAAAAAAAAAAAAAAAATAGAGAAGATTTTTAATACGATAAGTTAAATTATTTCGTGAAAAGTCATTCAAATCTTTGAAAATACAATGTGTTTTTTATGTGTGCAAAATTTCTAACAAAAATTATAAATAGGTTCTTTGAGATAATTTAGTAATTCTGATCAGTCTAGTTCAAATTAAAAATGCATTCGTCTCTAACACTGATACTGACGACTACAGCATGAAATTCTCACCAGAGACAGAAGAATAACGAAGCTTTAAAATACAAATTAAGTTACTTTCAAATGTCATTTAAATTTTTGAAAATACATCGTTTTACATCCATAAAATTTCCAACAAAAATCATAGATCGTTTTGACCAATTTGGTAGTTCTAGCGTTAGAACGTATATCTTACAATGCCATATCGGAATAAAATGATAACGCGCTGATATAATATTGATTCATTGTTCTAACGAATTCAATATAAAGATAAGGTAAAGAAATATGAAAAACGTTAGAAGTGTCGTTCGATTTCAAAAATTATTGATTACAAAATGATAAAACTTGTTACTAGATTTTTAATTAATCAAGAAAGGATTCCGAAGGGTTAATTGAAATTTAATATCATTGAAAATTTAATATTTAGAGTCCATATCTGGCAGAATTCGGGAATTATATTTTTTGATTAAACTATGCATACACGTTCATTTTCTATGAACAATACACTAAAATATTCTTATTATTTATTATTTATTTCACTAGATATAACACCGATATTTCACACGAAGATTGACTCACGAAGTATTACACTTACACTTACTATCCGTTATATTATATTACAAAAATTCTCTACAGTGAAAGTAGACCCCTTGTGCACGATAAAAGAATATCGATCATTCGAAATTCAACAACTGCAAGCGATTCGAGCACTTCTGCGTCGCTGCATCACCATATGGAATCTCTTTACAAAATTACGCGCTCTCGAAGCTCTTGGTAAAATTAAAAAAAGAAAAACAAAAAGCCGCCCAGTTGTTGCCAGATAAGAGTCGCGAGAAATCGGGCGATTAGGGTCTCTGACCTTAACCTGGAAATCGCGAAATCGGCGCAGTCGACGAGAGAGTCCGCGAGCGTAACGCAGAACGCGAGCCCGAGCCTCGTAAATACACGCGGCTTGACCCAGTATCGGACAATTTTCCCAGGATCGATACGGTTTTCCACGGGGTCGCCGCCGCCGCCGCCGCCGCTGCGCCACGCAGAACAGCCTCGAGACATCGCTGATTGCACGCGGAGCCCTCCGGGATCCTGCAATTGGACGGGAATCGCGCGCTTCCTCTGACAATCTACACTGCGCCAGCGAATCCTTGCCCTGGACATCGAACACGATCATCCGGAATCATCATCTGGATCGCGAATTTTAGCGATTCCAGAAGAACTTGGTTCGCTCGGCGTCACGCGAGACGAGAAATTTTCGCCGAGGTTTCCCCAAGAACTAAGACTTGAAGTAATTGGCGGGGGTTATTTAACCGTCTGAGGGTACTTAAATCTAAATAGGTCTAGTCAACAGCTTCATTTTCTAATTTGCTGATCATTGTTACGAATATTATAGTATACACCTAGAGAATGTCGACTTCGAGTCCGTTTGATCGACACTCGTTGGAATAATTCGCATGAATTAGACTTCTTACGAAAATGAAAAATGCTGGAGGATACTATTTTTCCAGACACTTCGAAACAATCTCGTGTATTATATTTAGTTTATGGCAAACGATTGCTTCAAATTTGTGCGATATCACACGTTAGAAAGATATTATCGACGAAACTTCATGTTAAGTACCATTTCCAGTTTTCCGATGCCTCGAATAAAATGATTAAATATAGTAAATAAATTGCTGGTAGATGGTACGAAGAAAAAGTTTGCCAAATGATTAAACCTGTCATCATCTCAGTTTTTTTCAAAGCTTGGAAACAGACTGGCAGAAACTGGGGAATATTTGAACTTGTATTTGAAAACAGGGGAAGGGGAGAAGTATTTCTTCCTCGACTTTTTCTCTGATCTCCAAGTCACTTTCTCCGAGGTTAGAGAAATAGTTGTAGAGGAATACTTCTTCTTTCAATCGTTTCGAAACTCGAGGAGGAAGAAATTTTGACCGGGCGATGGAGATATTTCAATTAATTAATCTTTCTACAAGGGGAAATATTTAAATTTTGAAAGAGGAAGAGCAATTTGTTGATTTTCTAATTGTAAGGTTGCGGATAACGATACTTGAATTTACATTTCATTTATATTAGACAAAGCACATTCCTGTTAATCTTTCGACTTTCACGTCATTTGTTTGATGAAAAGTTGAAGAATTCACAAATTGAAGCATATATTTAAAAGACGAGGAGAGAAAGAATATAATTTTTTGTTTTACGTGATATATAGGGTGGGCCTAAAGTATCTACGTGTTTTAATAAAATATAAGAAACAATTAATTTTGTTTAAATGTATAATAAAAAAAAATATGGATTTACTTCAGTAGGGAATGATTTTTGTAAGTTAGGAGGAGAATAACGCGTTCGTCTCGCGTGAAAACCGAGAGAAATCCGTGAAACATTTTAAACAACGAAAGCCACAGTCCACAGTTAACTCGCGCTATAAAATTTATTAACATAAATGTCAGTCGTTGAAGAAACTAATAAAAATCAATGGAAACTCCCAGTTGGGCCAGTCCTTTTAATGAAAATATTATTTATAGCCTGAAGTTGGCAGCAAATCGATGTGAAGGCAATTTAAAGAAGTAAACGAACGAGAAACGGATGAAAATGAGAAAAGGATGGATAAAACGAGAAAAAGAATTATTAAAATCCTTCCTCGGTAATGAAAGGGAATCCGTTTGCAGAAAAAAAAAACGGTTTGCTTCGGCATTACAATAAAAAGTGTCCCAATAAAAGGGGAGAGCCACCGAATGCTTTCGAATATTCGGACGACCAACTCAATGCCTCTATAGCCGTGATTTCGTAAAAACTGGATGTCCAAAATCAAATCGAAATCAGGCACAGTTCAAAACCAG